>JAASFQ010000062.1:0-57154 GCA_023333845.1 Globisporangium polare | reverse complement strand
CGAGCTCATGGTACCAAGTCGTGTCGACCGGGTACGGCTCGACGTGCATCAGGTCCATGCGCAGTCTCGCTGCCAGCTTACCGGCCTCGACGATCAAGTACCCTGTGCAGACGAGCACGCCCCCAACAGCGATCGCAAGCCACAGAGACCGAGCCAAAGACGCAACAGTCCAGCTCTTGACAGGCCGTCGGAACGGGGCGTCGAACACTGGGAGCTTTGCCATCGTCGCAGCGGATTGAAGAATGAGAGACAAATAGAGAGAGAGAGAGAGACTGCCCGTCCAGAGCGCCTGAGACAGCATCGCTGTATCGATTTGATCCTTCCAGGTCGCGAGCGGACGAGCGAAGATTCCTGGATCCGAGACCAACTGACGCTGTACGAAGAAACGGTCCATCGCACGCCATCGCCCTTCCAGTGCCAACAGATAGAGCACTGTCGCGGAAGCCGCGTAAACAGGTAGCCAGCAGATGGCCCAACTCGGAATCCTAGATGTCTAATCTTTGGTTGGCGGTGCTTTCGACATACAAGTGAAACAACAACAAAACCGACGGCGTGGGGTTGCACACCCTGTTGGCTAAATTTCGACGAGCTCATCGGGCCAGATCGCCAATCACGGGAAGACGACATTCGCTCACAGTCCGCCAGCCAAGCCCAAAACGAGGCATTTTCGGACTGGCGGCGTTCCTCATCCATCAATCAAAGATAAACCAAAGCTGTCTGTCGACCAAGGTGCGACATCGCTGTTGCACGCCGCAGACGCAGCAAACAATGAACGCGACGCGGACGGATCATGCGCTCGTGAGCCCCTCTCTCCTCCTCGAACGAGGCAATGCTTGGTGTCGATTGATGCGTAAAGTTCAGTACCGGTAGGCTATCATTGCAAGCCAGTGCGCTCTTGTCCAGGATGGTTTTCTCTCGCACGGACCAAGTGTCACCTTGCACGAGGTGTGCTGCTGTTTTGCTGGCGATGCGGGCGAAAGATCCTGGGACATCAAGTGACTGGCGTCCGTGACTGACAGACAGCACGGCGCAGCGTTACCATGCCACCAGGCGAATTGGGCAGGTGGTGCGCGTGCTAACGAGCTGTGAGCAGGAGCGAAATGAGTGGCCTGAAGTAAAGGCCGAGAGGCCACCTGCTGATCCTGCTGAAGTTGGGTTAACTCAACGGAGAATCCAGGCCGCAGATGGCAGGGTGGACTTTATCGGGTCGGCTTTCCGTTTATGATCTGGAGGGAGGGGGTGCTGGGCATCTGGTACACAACACGAACGAGCATGCGTGTCTGTCTGCATACAGCGAGCGGCGTATCGCTGCATCAGCCTGCCGTTTCGTGAACCTGGTCCTCAAAATATGCAATCCAGGCTTGCAGTGTGTGTGAGAGGGTCTTCTCGTGGTCGGTGAGTGAATGTAGTGCATGTGGATGTGCCACGCATCGAGCTCGTCGCGCTACCGCTTCAGAGCGCACTTTAGCACGTGCCACCCTGTCCAATCAGCCGAAACCCTGTCCACGGTGGGAGGCTCGGGCGCGCGCTGCTCCAGGTCGTCGTCGCTCAGCAGCAGACTCGCGCGCATGCCGAGTGCGAGAACGTCGTCCACCTCGCAGAACACGCGGTGTGTGGGATAAAATACACAGGCTTAAGGCGCAAAGTCGTCGCGCGCTGAAGGATACAACAAAAGTGCCGGGAAGGTGTGAGCAACACCAAACCAGTGAGAATGGTAGCCCACGCGACAGCTACTATAGTAGCACGCGGTGGCGTTAAATATTGACACTAAGGCTCACAGACACAGACACAGACACACACACACACACACACACATGTACACCCTCGCTCTACCGACTCGCGTTGGACGAGAAGCTCGTGGGCGGCGTACCGTCGTCCGCCACGCCCCTCAACAGGAAGAAGTAGTCGTCGTCAAAGGTCGCGCGCGGGTCGTCCAGCTCGTCGAGCGCCACGGCCACAGCGCTCGCCTCCAATGCGCGCGTCACGCAGCGCGAGCAGAAGGTGAACTTGGCCTGCGAGACGGCGTCGCCGCGACTACTGCGAGGGGACACGAAGCTGAGCTTCTTCACGACGCTGCACTTGGCGCAAATGGGCTCGAGACACGCGGCGCAGCTGCTCCGGCGCTTGAGCGACGCCAGCAGCGCGAACGAGGAGCTCAGACTCTGGAGGCACACGCGGCAGTGCGACGCGTCCTCATTACTACTGGATCCATCAGGCGCCGCTAGTGACGGGACGGACTTGGCCGTCCTTAACAGCCACATGAGCTTCTTCATCTGCGCCACGTGGATGTTGGTCGCGACGGACACGAGCGCCTCGGCGGTCGAGATGACGCTCACGCCCGGACGCACGTCGCCCAGCGGGTTGAGCACGCCGCGCATGAACACGTCGACAGTGTCAGGCGTCTTCTGGCGATACAAAAAGCAGATCGACACGTTCGCGCGCACGAGTTGGTACTCGCCCGTGAGCTCGCGCACACCCGGGAGCTCCACCGAGTGGAAGAGCTGGTACCCGATGCGCTCGCCAGACTTGATGTACGCCACGCCCGTCGACTCGATGTACACGACGTCGCGCATGCGCACGACCGGCGTCATGATCAGCGGGTTGCGCTTCACGCACCAGCGCAGCGTGAGCGACCGCAGCGGGTCCTCGCGCGTGGGCTGCACGAGCGTCGCCAGCACGGAGCCGTCCAGGAAGCCCTCGTCCGCGTACGTGGACTTGACGCGCATGGCCTCGGTTGTCGGGTTGAGCACGCCGAACATGACGTCGTCCAGGTCGCCCTTGATGGCGCCCACGCCCATGAGCACGGGCACCGAGTCCCCGTAGCCCGTGAGCTCAGTCGACCGGCCCTGGAGCATTGACGTAAGCGATCCATCGCCGCTGTTGTTGGTGCTTCTATTGCTGCTCGCGCTGCTGCTGAGACTGCGCTGCTTCTTGAGCGAGCGCTCCTTGTAGACGCGAATGTCGTCCTTCTGGCGCACTTTCTTCCAGCGCAGCTCATCCACGGCCTCGTGGCTCACGACCGCGTGCTCGTGGTACTGCGCGAGCGTCTTTTGCACCAGCATTGTCGAGAGCGCCTCGATCTCGTCCGCGTCCTTCTGCGGGAGCACGAGCCGCGGGAACGTGTCGGGCGGCAGCGGGAACTTGGTCATGAGTGCTGGCGAAGTCGTCGTGGCTGTGGGGTGGGAAGTGAGAGACCGCGATCTCACTCTATTGGAGAATGGCTCGGATGGATATGCTGCTTGGGGGCGGCTGAATGTGAAGTGAGTGAGGTGGTCGATCGGGTTCGTGTCGTATGCAGCGAGTGACTGGCGTGAGTCTTGGAAGCGGCTGCCGCGATTTGCACAACCAGGTGATGACTGGCTGGCGCCTTACGTGCCGATGTCCGGTCGCCTCGTAAACACCTTGTCCTCTCGCCGGACGGACGCAAATTGCGCAATGAGAGCCATCGTGAGGCTGCTGTCGGTCGAAAGGCGGCAGGGTGGTGGAGAACGGACGAGTGGGAAAAGAACCGGCGTCAGGTGAGATGGGAAGGCCTTCAACGAGTGGACGCCCCCGGGCAAAGAGAAGAGCCGGCAGCTCGGTTGATTGATCGCTTGGCGAAATGGCCACGTGGATGGCGAACGGGATGGCTGGCGACACGGCACAGCTGCGGGCTGTCTGATCAGGAAGATCAGACTGGACACCTTTGTCGGGCTCACCAAACGCCGAGGGAAGCTTCTCGGGCTTCAACCGCATTCAAAGTCGAGGTCCAGGACGCCGTGCCGACGTGGAAGCCATGCGTTGCATGGACTGGAGAGCGATCATCGGGTTCGCCGTCACGGTCGCAAACTGCAGTCGAATTGCTGTACAGAGGCGAGCGTGGCGAGTGAGCGTCTGGTGCTATCATTTAAAAGAAATCGTGTATTCTTGAAGGTTGCAGGAAAGCATTTGAAGCGCTGACTCCGATCGGTCTTCAGACATGCCTGTAGGAAATAGCACGATTCAATTGTACGATCTTATAGACTGTGAGGGTGTTCGCCCACCACGCTCACCTCTGCACACAGATGTGTCAGGGGGAAGAAGAAGAAAAGAAAGAACGGCGCAGCCCACTCTTTTCGCCAGTGTGGGCTTGGACGTGCGTCAGCCAAGCAAGTCCTTCCCAAAGACCAAAACGCCTTGTGGCTGCAGCGCGGCATTGCCATGCTCCCCGTGGCTCGCTCTGCGGCAGCGATTGAAATCTCGTCGAGCGTTAGTCGTTCACTGAGGATGCAAACCCGGCGGCGGCGGCGACGGCGGCGCGAGGGACAGTACCAGAGAACCCACCCACGCTCGCGCTCTCCAAGCACCACAACCCGAGTGGCGACACGTTTGACTGGTTGGCGCTACTGTACTCTATTCGCGTGTGGCTTTAGAAAGGCTACTTGTAACGCAATCGCAGCGCACGCCAGCGGTCTGCGCTTGACGCAAGGGATCACCATTCCAACTTCGAGCTCAAAGTGCTGCCGATGCGCGTGCGGAGCTTTAGAACATTTTCGGTTCGCTCACGAAGCGTGGGCGTGGGCAGTCAGCCAGGACTCTCGGATCCGACAACCGCAGCAAACGCTGGAGTGCCGGGGGCGTTCGAAAGGCACGTCACCCGCTTTCGGACTTGATCCTTTTGGCCTCCACACCCATTTCCACTTGTTGACACCTTCCTTTCTGTAAACTGGACGGACTATCCACTCGTGCTGCCAGCCTGTCTGCCGCAGCATGAAGCGCGACTCATGCGACTCGCGCCTCGGGCTGCATGCTCCAGCATACAGCATCGGAGGCACCAAGCAACGGGGCACGAGGCAGCACACAAGCCAAGAGCTCCGTGCTGCCAGTCTCCGCATTCTGAGACGAATGCCAAACGAGCGATGAGCAACGCACGCGAATCGAAAGGCGGCGGGCGTTCGGTCAGTATTGCGTCTGCGCTGCAAGTGTCCGACATCAACTGCGCTGTGTGCTTGAAAAGCTCGCGAATGAGAGAGGGCGGACGTTGTCACACTCGGCGTTTGGTCGGATCGAGTGATTCGTTCACAGGTCGTGGCGTTTGGCGGCTGCATTGTCAAGGTGGGCCCCTTCACGGCGGACGCAAGCCTTTTGAGGCGAGGACGAATGCTTGGCCCTCCAGTACATCGGAGTGCGTGGAGGCCAAACACTTGCACTCCTGTCGATGGCTCGACACGTACCTGACAGGCTTCGCCCGCCAACACAAGGTGACGCCATCAATAGCAAACAACAGCCTTTTTCGACAACCCCCAAGTTGTAACGCTTGCACGATCGCAGTCCTGCAGGACGGGCTCGCGGAGCTCTGGCATTCGGTCCACTAACCCAGCCAACAAGTCTTGTGCGTGAACCAAATTCTCACGAGCGCGCGAATGAGCGAGGAGGTTAACACATTTCATAGATACCCCAGATAGATTGGTACCGTTGGCGGCGAATAAATTACGGGTTACTACGACGTGGTCGCTCCTGCTCTGCGGAGTGAGGTCGTGTATCATACATACTAGCAGAGCTTTCTCTCTCTCTCTGTCTTGTCTTCTTCATCATCCTGCTTTCTCACCTCAGCTGCAAATCACTGGGTGTAGAGGCTGTTCTGCGAGTAGTTGTCGTCGAGCGAGCACGTGGAGATGGAGTCGATGCGCAGCTTGCGGATGACGTCGACGGCGCGGTCCGGATCGCGCCACGCGCCACCCTCGGCCTCGACCACGTCGTGCAGCGCCACGCACTGCGCGTTCACCTGGGACGCGCGGTGGATGCAGCGCGTGCAGAAGCGCATATCCGTGGTCACGACCACGTCCTGGTCGTCCAGCGACGTGATGCACGCCACGTGCTTGGTCACGCGGCAGCGGTTGCACACGCGCTCGCAGCAGATGCGACAGCTCTTCTTGTGCGCCTTGCGCGACGACGAGGCGCCCGAGACGCTCTCGCTGCACACGCCGCACTGTTGGCGTCCTCCTTGTGTTGAGAAGAGGCCGCTCACGCACGACGCGCGCTTGCCCGTCTTGAGCAGCCACGAGAGCTTCTTCATCTGCGCGCAGTACGAGACGCGCGCGACCGAGAGCGCGATGTCTGTGGCCACAGAGCACGACGCCCAGTTCGAGCGCGAAGAGCTCGTGAGCGGGCTGATCGTGCCGCGCATGTACACGTCCACGACGTTCTCGGACCGCTGGCGGTAGATGTAGCAGAACGACAGGTGCGCACGCACGATGCCGTGTGTCTCACTGAGCTCCTGGGCGCCCGCGAGGTCCACCGAGTGCTTCACCTGGTACCCGATGCGCTCGCCGGACCGAGTCGTCGTGTACCCGATCGACTCCATGTACACGAGGTCGCGCGGCCGCAGCAGCGCGCCAAGGGGCATCGCGTGCTTCTTCACCGCCCACTTGACGCTCAGCTCGCGGAACGGGTCGGCGCGCGACGGCTTGAGGATCGACGCGAGCACGGCCCAGTCCGAGAGTCCGTCCTGGACGTAGGACGTCTGCAGCTGCATGGTCTCGGTCGTCGGGCTCTGGATCGCGTACAGCACGTCGTCCAGGTTGCCCTGCAGCGTGCCCACGAGCATCACGAGCGGCGTGACGGGCTCCTCGCGGTCGTCGTGGTCGCCGCCATCGTTGCGGGTCTTGACGCTCGAGCCGCTCTTCTCGAACCGCTCGCGCTTGATCGCGCTCCGCGTGCGCTCGCGGAAGACGCGCACGCCGTGGCGCGAGCGCACCTTGCGCCACATCTTGCGGTCCACGGCCTCCTTCTGGTCGCAGATGAACTCGCGGTAGTGCTCGAGCGTGTCCTGCACGTGCGCGTCCGCGATGAGCTCGAGCGACTTGGCGTCGCGAGAGGAGACCTGCAGCGTCGGGAACGCCATGGCCGGCGTCGGGATCCGGACGGCGGGCGGCATTTTAGACAGCTAACGGTGCGATCTCTATTGGTATGTGTGTGTGGGGGGGGATGTGGGGGGAAATTGGATAATGAAGGAAGGAAGGAGGAGGTGAGGCAAGAGGCGTTTGGTGGATTCCTCTCTCTCTCTCTCTGTGACTCCCCGTCGGTCGTAATGGCGCCTCGACTATGAAAGGGATGTGAAAGATGGAAAGCCTGCACGCAGAGAATACGAGGCGATTGGTGAACGAACGATGGAAGATCGGCCGGTCGATCGATTTCGAATTGCGTGCCTCTGGCCTCTGGACGCCACCAGTCGCAGACAGGAACACGCAGGGACAAATGGGACGTGAAAGGGCGTCGAGGCCTGGCACGAGAGACACTTGCGAATGGGAGAGTCCGAGCGCGCGCGGCGGCGGCGACCCTTTAAGGACGAGGAAGCTTGCGGGCGGGGCTCTTCGGCTGCTGCTGGGTTTGCTTGTTGCTGCTGGGTTTGCCTGCTGCGTCGAGCAGCTGCGCAAATGAGCTTTTCAGGTGGCTGGGCTTGATTTTTGTTTCCTTGAAGTGAGTTATTAGGAAAGCTGGATGAGGTCATTCCTTTCTAAGAAGCATCCGCACCTCTTTGAAGGCATCCCTTTTGTAGATATACAATATGGTTTTATGCAGATCCCTGATCGCAGAGATTTCTCTCAGCCTGTTTATAACCTGAGAAACCTGCACACACTCTGATATCTTGAAAAGGCGTTGTCCTTTCCTCGATTTCGAGAAACCTGGGGGAGGGGATTTCCAAAATTGTAGAAAGATTTTGAAAACAACCATCGAATCCACCGATTTTCAACGCCCGTCAACTGATAATAATGCCGAAAGGCACCACTCGGGCAACGCTCCTGGCCGATTGATGAGAAGTGAAATCGCGGGTGTGCCCGCCAGGCACGCCAGGCTCCCTCCCTCCCGCGACTGCTCGATAGTTGGGCGATCGCCTCCCACGGCTGTATGGGCCGGCGAGCGGCCAAGTCCAGCTTTCGCTGGCTGCCACAGAGTCACTTCCGATTCCGTGTGCGCTGGTGCGCTCGCCTGTGGCAGCAGCACACACCGCCATGTTGGCTTTCTGCGCAGCACTTTGCTCGCTTGTCACTTGGAGATCTCCGGTGTCCGTTGAATTTTCAGCACCTTGGGTGCCGGGATATTCGCCAAGAAAATACCTTCGAAAGCACCCACGACACTAGCGTTCTGGACGAGCTCTGGCGTGCTTCAGTGCAAGAATGAGCGGAGCTCAGACCGCATCGGCCCTCAGCATTTTCAGCCAGCCTCCGGTGAGCCTGGACCCAGCGCCGCACGATGATGGCCCTTCATCCTCAACGGCCAGCAGCACGCCACCGGTTATCCCCATCAAAATTTGCGCGTGAAGCGGCGCCCAGGCGATTGCTTGATTTCGTTGCGAGGGCTCAGCGTGAGCATTTGAAATCGGGAGCAGGAACGTTCGTGGCCACGAGGCGACGCGGAAGGGATTTTCTAGATGGACGCGGCCGGCCGCAGCTTGTCGACGGACCCGGAGGCGGCGCAGAAAATACTGCGCCACACGAGTCCGAGTTGTGTGCCTTGCAATTGCTGGCTTTGTCGACTGACCACCCACCCACCACAACAAGCCCAAGGCTCTGGGTCCACACCTTTTCAAATCCAAGCCAAGCGCTATGTTAATAATGTTCGGCTTTTACTTGACGGTTTGCAAATGAGACGCGCGCGCGCACGCCCACTATTACCAGGCAGTCAATCATCACCCGATCAAACTCCAACGTCGAGGACTGAAGTGCCCAAGCGCCTCGTCGATTGCGCAGGCGTCATCGCCATATATGGTCACCAACTCATGAACTGGCTCATGACTTGATAATAATGCCAAACACGCTACTAATATCGATGATACTGTCGTAGGTTTTGCTTCAAGCTCTTTTGACTCGTCGCTGCTGACCTGCTGCTGCTGGGGCCACCACCATTTAACATTGCGAGCGCGCTGAATATTTGCAAGTGAGAGACATGGTGGCCATGGTGGTGGATGACAATCAAACATCCGGAACGCGCAATGAGTGGCATCTAATGAGAGAACCCAGCAGCGCGCGCAAGTGCTTTTGGGTTGGAGCGAACGAACGGTGTTGCTTGTCATTCGGGCACTTGCGTTTCAGCAGTTGCGAGATCTTGAGCTGCTGAGGTATTTTTGATCCGCCGTTTTTGATATCTCCCTGCGGGGCGTGCTGAATTGTGAAGTGATGCGGACGAAAGCAAGGTGGTTTTGACTGACTCGCGTGCTTCGAGCTTCGAGTCTTGCCAGCCAGTCATCTGAAGAGCTGTTTCTCGTGCGTGCGATGAATGGCATCACACGAGATCGCTCGGTCGGTCGGAGGCGCTGCTGAGCACTTTCCAAGGTTTGCTCGTCAAAGCAAGCCAAGCAAGTATCGACTACAGTGGATGGCAAGCACAAGACTGTTGTGCCTGCTTCAGGACAAGTGCTGTGCAGTAATGGACTCACTTGCGTTCACTTTGCGTGCCTCGCTTGAAGGCTGAGAGGAAAATCGACCATGCCATACAGAACTCAAGTGACCCGTCGAATGTGCAGCACACTGAACTTTAGCAGCGTACAGTGCGTAGCACTCGTTACTAGAACAGACGCAATGAATCTGGGCCAGCTTTACTTATTTATAGCCCGCGGGGCCACCATTTGTGATCACCATCAAAGCGTGGTGCTGACGCAGCGAAACGGATGCGAGCGACACGCTCTCTCTCTCTCTCTCTCTCTTCATCACCAGCGCCAGCCCCGTCCTCATCCTCCCGCGCCTCTGTAAGCTCTCTGAGCCCCTGTAGCAGAGGGCCATGCAGTCACTAAGCAGCTCCCGCGCCGCTGTCCTCACGCAGAGCTTGGCGCGTCGCGTCACCCATGGCCGACGTCGATCGCTCTTCTCCGAGAGCTCTTCGCCCCCGAGACGGCGGCGAGCGATGGCGTCCGCAACAACAGCACACGACCAGCCTCACACTGGCATGGAGCTCCCGTCGTCATCGTCACCGCACACAAGCGCCAGCGTGCGTCGCAAGCACTACGGCAGCGTGCGCAAGCAGTGGCGCGGCTTCGTCGAGTCGCTGAACGAGTTCCCGGCGCTGCAGCACCTGGCGCTCGAGACCGCGAGCTTCTTCACCAGGGCGAGCGAGATCGAGTTCCACCTACCACGCACGTTCCACACAAAGTACGCGCTGGCTGAAAAGCTCGGCGAGGGAGCGTTCGGCCAGGTGCACCGCGTCGTGGCGCTCGAGGGCGACAACGTTACAGCGAACGCACTGGACCTGTGCGTCAAGATCGTGCCCAAGCAGCTCGTGATCAACCTCAAGGACTACGAGGCGCTGCAGCAGGAGGGCAAGATGATGATGCTGCTGGGCGGCACGCTCAACGTCGTGCACTTCTTCGGCGCCTACGAGGACGACGAGAGCGTGTTTCTCGTCATGGAGCACTGCGTGGGCGGCGACGCGTCGCAGCGTGTGCTTGCGAAGAAGGAGGGAGTGCCGGCCACGAGGACCAGCGAGTCGCTCGTGGCGCTCTACATGACCGACATCCTGCATGTCGTGTGGCAGTGCCACCTACTGCGCATCCTTCACGGCGACCTCAAGCTCGAGAACTTTCTGTTCGCCGACGATGGCGAGAGCTCGCCGCTCAAGCTCACGGACTTTGGCGGCGCGTCGTTCATCCGCGAGCACGAAGTGCTGCGCCAGGTGCGTGGGACGCCGCTGTACACCGCGCCCGAAGTGCTCAAGCGTAAGTACGCGTTCCCGTCGGACCTCTGGAGCTGCGGCGTGATCCTCTACCGGCTGCTTTCCGGTCGATTCCCCTTTGAAGAAGGCGCGCTGCTCGACGAGCGCATCTTGCACGAGCAAATCGACTTTGAGTCGCATCCGTGGCCCGCGATCTCGCCCGACGCCAAGAACCTGGTGCAAGGACTGCTTGAGCGCAACGTGAATATGAGGCTGAGTGCCGAGCAGGCGCTGCAGCACCCGTGGTTCGCGGCTGTCAAGGCGGAGCGCGCCTCTCAGCAACTGTCAGCAGTCACAGGCACACCTGCCGCGGTGGTGCTGCTGGATGGCACGATGGTGCAGCGGCTGCAGCTCTACCGCACGCTCAACAGCTTCCAGCAGGCCGTGTTCTACGAGCTCGCGCGCGTGCTGCCGCTGGAGCTCAAGGAGCAGCTGCTCGTGCTCTTCAGCGAGCTCTCGCGCAACGGTGCCATGCAGGTCGGCATCAGCGAGTTCGCCGCGTACCTGGAGCAGGGCGGGTACCGGCTCACGCTGGGCGAAGCGCGCAGCTTCCTGCGCGGCTTGGACCTGGACGGCGACGGCTTCCTGGCTCGGGATGAGTTCTGCGCCGCGCTGCTCGACTGGTCCGAGATCCAGCGCGCGCAGCCGGCGCTCTGGGACGCGCTCGTGAGCCAGGTGTTCGCCAAGCTGGACGCCGACGGCGACGGCAAGCTGCGGCTGCGCGACCTGGAGCAGCTCGTGGCCTTCGAGACGGCGGCCGCGGTGGCCACGGCCAGCCACTCGTTCCGCAGCGACATGCAGCGCTGCTTCCGCCAGGCAGACGTCCATGCGCTCGGGTGGCTTGGCCCACGCGAGTTCGCGGATATTCTCGCGATGGAGAGCCGCTCGTTCGCGCACTTCGCCCAGCGGCTCTCCTGAGTTGAATGAAGAGCTCAGGGTGTCTTTTCACAGTTCCCATTAGATTAGAGAGTTAGGACACCGCTTTGATAGAGCTGAGGTTTAAGAAGAACCCAGGTTTCCTTTTCTAAAAACCCAGAGTCGAGGGATATCAATGGCTGGATGGATGAGCAGCATGGATTTCCATTCGCTGTTTCTTTCTGCATTATCGTGCGTCCTGTGTGATGCTGACGCCAAACGCAACTGGTTGATTGTTTTCTCTATTCTACACTATTCTGCCTCCAGCAACTTCTGCTGTTCATATCTTAACTTATTAGAGTGTGTATCGCCCGCTCACTGCTGGACGCAACCTGGCAACCTGGCCCCTCGCTTCCACTTGGCTCAAGAGGGGCTGGGCTTCATTGTGATGGGCTGCTATCAGACGGCGGCCGGTTATTAGACGACGATGCTCTTGCCGGCCGGGATGTTGAGCGCCGACTGGCGAACGGGCCGGTTGAGCAGCTGGCTCATCCGGTCGAGCGCCACGCGCAGCTTGGAGACCTTGCGCTTCTTGGACTTGTGGTCCGACGGCTTGGCGTAGTAGTTGGTGTACGTCGTGTAGCCGCTGCTGCTGCTCGAGGGCGAGAGCGGGTGGTGCAGCGTCGCCGCCGGCGTCGTCATCGCGAACGCCGACACGGATCGGTGCAGCGACGGCCGCGACGTGTTGGCGGTCTCGGCACTGCTCTGTTGTGCTGCTGCTGGGAACAAGAACGCCCGTGCAGCGGTGCCGGCGGCTGAAGCTGGAGTGGCACCCACAAACTCATTGTCGAACGAGCCTCGGTCGTCGCTGCAGTCGGTGATGAAGCTGCCGCTGGCCTCGCGCCGGCTGATTCCCTTGCCACTGTCCGCCGCAGCGACGAGCTGCATGGTATGCTGCAACTGCACGAGCGCGTCGTCCTTGTTGAGGAACACGAGGCTCACGGGCTTAGGCGCCTTGAGCATCACCTTCTTGACCTCGTCGAGCGTGAGCTGCTTGACGGGGAAGCCGCCCACGAGCTTGAGCTCGCTGCCCACGCGCAACTGGCGTCCGTTGCCGACCTCCTTGATCTTGGACACGAGGATCGCGCCCGTCTTGCGCTTGCGCTTGAGCGTGAAGCCCAGCGACGTCACGCCGTTCCAGAGGATCTCGGTCGTGCGCGGCATGCCGTCGGTCGTCGTCAGCAGCGTGCGCTTGCCCGTCGTCATCATGGACGCTGGTGGTGCCGTGACGGCGCTGTCGTCGCTGCTGCTGCTGCTGCTGGTGCTGCTAGTGCTGCTGGGCCCGCTGGGGGTCGTGCTGTCATCGCTCGTAGTGGAGAAGCTGCCGCGCTGCGCGGCCTCCTCCATGCGGCTGCTGCGCGGCGACGGCGTGGCCGAGACCTGGTGCGCGAGTCGCTTCGTGCTGCTCATGTGAATGTGGTGAGGTGTGTGCGGGCGGAGCTGCTGGTTCAGTTGTGAGCACCGGAATGCGTGGCGTCCTGATGAGCTGCTGGCGGTGTCGCTGTGTGTGGTCGTCGACGCGAGAATTCAAGAATGCCTGCTCGCAAGGCAAGCAAGTCTGCTTGCTCGTTTGCTCGCTTGCTTTGCTTGTTTGCCTTGTTGTTGTTGTGTGGAGTTGTCAAAAAAAGGAAGTGCGCAAAAAAGGAAGGGGATGGGCACTCGATGCCTCTCAACGTGCAACCGGACGTACGATCGCGACAAAGACAGGGCGGACTGGCGCAAAGAAAGAGCTTCAAGGGAGCTCCAAAAGAGGGTCCCGTACCAAAACCAAGTCACATGATGGTGATCGACGATTAGATCAAAATCTGAGAAAAGGGTCGGAAATGTCGGACGATTATGATTTCGATTTGGAGGCAAAAATCGTTTGGGGATTTCGACGACAAGCACAGAAAAGAACCGAAGAAATACAGAGCGGTCGGATTGGCCAAAAACGGTTTGCTTTTTGAGCCAATAAACAGCACTAAACAATGCATAAAATGGGACAGAAGCAGCATGTTGCCTTGTCAAACAGGGATACCCGCACAGAATTCCAGCTCGGTCGACAATCCAGATGCTCAAATATTTGCGGATTTTTCCCCACAAGATCTGCTTGTGGGACTGCAAAACAAACAGGACGCTTTGCATCGTGACATGACGAAATGCTTGCTTGTTGATCCGTTTGCAACTTTTGGACGTGTGGCCACGAAAGCCCGCCTCCTGACTGACTGGTTGGTTGAAAAGAAAACACAGTCAGTCAGTGCTGTGATTGACATTCTCGCGTTGTGGTAAGTCTCGGTTGTTTCAGGTTCTGTCTCTTTTTGCAAAACGCTTTTTTGTAAAATTAACGTTTCGTCTCCATTTTGGATACGGCGAGTTGAGGATCCTCGTGTGTGCCAGCCACCCGTTGCGCTGCAAGTGAGTGTCCTCCGATATACTCCAACTCACAGCAGCGGGGTGGTTGTCACACACACACTCACACTTGGGAAGCTGTTTTGATGAAGTGCTTGACACAAACACGTTTTTCTCTCAGCCAGTGCCAGTGGACAAAAATTGGCTCCAAAGTGGATTTCGGGAGTTGTCGCTGTGATTGCCATTTTTCTTTTCAAAAAAGAAGGCAACTTTCGTGTGTGACAGAGAGTGGGGATCTCCCGTGCTGCCATTTCGGGAGCGAGCAGGAGGCATCACTCGTACGGGCTGGATCCAGAATAGGGGGCTGCTTGAAGACCTTGGCTTCACCATTGCACTCTTTGCCCTCACTGCGCGAGAGAAAATGGCTGCAAAATGCAACGTGGCTGGGCTTCAACCGCTTGCATACAGTGTGCTTCGAAAAAGCGGACATGTGTGGCAGAGTCCCTTTCTATTTTCTAGAGGGCAATCGGTATACCAACTAGCAAACATGCTAGCGTCTTTGATAGGCTATTTGTTGCCAGGTCGTCTGGACTCGCGAGGCACAACAACCTTTCCTCCATGCTTCTCACTTTTTTCGACTTTGTCGGTCACGCCAAAAAAGAAGAGCTGTTGCAGCCTGCTGGTTGTGTGGTTGCAAGTTGAGGACTTTTCAAGTCGACCCGCCCATGCCCCCGCGTCACGTCAAAGCGCTGGCGCAAAACACATGGCAACACAAGAGCGTCGTGCAACGCGCGCGCAACAACTTGATGCAAGCGCATGTGCAGCCTTGCGTGCTCCATCCCAGACGAGAATGGAGCCACAAGCTCTTGCGGGGCTTGCTTGCTTGACTGTGAGTTTCGCTTCGCTCGTGTGCTTTGGCGCAAAGCAAAGAAGAAAATCGGCGCAAGAATTTTCTTTCGCGCGCGCGCGTGTGTGTCTGTGTGTGTGGCGTGCGCAATTGCTGGACGCCAGTCGGCTTTCGGGTGTGTGAGGAAGCTGGATGGCTGGATGATGTGGTGATCATGGTGCCGACACAACGAAGTCGCCTCTGTTCTCTGTGGGCCAGCAGTTCTCGCTCGCGGGTGATCCATCCATCCTTCATGGACACTTGCGCTCACCAAATGGCAACTTGGCTTTCTGTTTTGCGCTTGTGGTTTCCAAAGTCAGTACCTTTATAAAGGTATATCCGGTTTTCAAGATCTTGAGCCAAGCACCCTTTACAATCGGATATCCTGTATAATGTAATGCGGTTGAAGATCAGGAGCGCATCTCCACAACCCTCCTCACAGCGCGAAGGGGCGCGGGCAACAAACAAGCAAGCAAACAATCGTGCTGCGCAAGTCGGCTTGCTCACCTGCAAGCGCCATGCCCAACAGCAAGTCCCCATCACAACCTCATGTTCTCCTGCATCTCTCTCGATGGCTCCTCCTCCAAGCAGCGCTCGCTTCACAAGCCGCTCATGGCGCCACGTTGGCAGACGCGTGTCTGAAGACCTGCGGCCCGTACGAGTCCTGTTTCCTGTACGAGAACGTCGAGTACTGTGCGCAGCAGTGCGCGGCCGGTCGCTGCAACGACGCCACCGAGTTGTGCGTGCTCCAGGGCGTCGAGTGCGCACAGGCGCCGTGCTTACCAGTCGCGGTCTGCGAACCGCGATCCGAAGATCCATTGACAAGCTCCGACGATGACTCGTCCAGTAACAACACGAGCAGCACGGTGTGCACGAGATCGTGCCCCATGCTCGACTCCCCCGTATGCGCGTCGGACGGCACGTCGTACGCCAACAAGTGCTTCTTCGAAGAGGCCCAGTGCCGCGATCCGGGAATCTCGCTAGTGGCCAAGGGGCTCTGTCCAGCGGATAACGCGTTCAACCTTCAATACAATCCCTCGAGCATTGCTACAGCACCGTCAGCAGCTCAATCTAGTGGCGGGGGTATTGCGTGTGACGCCATCGTGTGTGCGGACGTCGAGGACCCCGTGTGCTCGACCAGCGGCACTCGGAAGAACGCGTGTTTCCTAAAGAAAGAGCAGTGCAGGTTCCCAGGCGTGGAGCTGCTCAGCCGCGGACCCTGCGGACCGCCAGCCCTGATGCCGCGTTGCCCCGCCAACTGCACGCAGGAGTTCGTGCCAGTGTGCGCGTCCAGCGGCGTGATCTACGCGAATGAGTGCTTGTTCCGCCAGGCCAAGTGCGCGCGCGCGTTCGCCACGGGCTTCGTGGCAAAAGACCTCTCCGAGTGCGAATTGGACGTCGGGGACTCGACCAGCACGGTGCAGGACTACCGGACAGTCATCACCTCGGTCTTCGATTAGCTTCAGCTTCATGAACCAGCTTCCATCTTCACCACAAGCATAAGGAAATCAAAAACCACATTGTTACGCGTACCAATCATCCCATCTCGTCCTCAGTGCATCACAGGGTCTACTGGATCGATCCGATCGACGATCTTGCTCAGTGGAGATTCGGGTGCGGCTGGTGGATGTGCGAGGACGCGTGGTGCGCGTGGACGCCGCCGGGGCCGCCCAGGCCGCCACCGTGCTCGGCGCCGAAGCGCGGGTCCTGGCCGCTCGGGATCGTGCGGATGCCCGAGAGCGTCTTGAGCTCCGTGATGATGCGCGCGCACAGGTTCATGTACGTGAACGCGTTGCCGTCGAGGCGCTGGAAGTCGAGCAGGTAGATGTGCTGCTGCACCTTGTAGAGCTGCAGGCCGATCTTGATCCGCGACTGCGCCTGGAGCTGCTGGTACTTGACCTGCGCCTCGTAGTCGCGCTCGGCGTCGCCCGAGGCAACCGGCATGTGCGTGGGGAAGCCCTTGGGCTGCCATCGGCACTTGACGCGATACGGCGCGACCACGATCCACTCAAAGTGCAGCACATGCAGCGCCTTGTACACCTCCGACATGACGTGCGCCGGCTCCTTCTTCGACTGGATGCCCAGGTACCATCGTCGTCTCTTGGGCGTGGGCGCTCCAGCAGCCATCGCGCTCAGGTTCATCGGGTTGCCGCTCCCATCGTCGAAGCCCTGTGCGAGGCCACTGGGCGCATTCAGTCGCTGCTGCGGTCCAGGGTGCCCTGGGAAGTTGTTTGGAAATCCTCCAGGCACATGGCGTCCGCCGAACTGGCGCGGATCACCAGACGGCGTGATGAGAGGCGAGGCGGCCATGGGAATCGGAGCTCGACCTAAATACATGAGAGAGTGTAAGTGCCAAGCAGGAAGAGCTAAGAAAAGCATAGCAATGATTGAGGACATACCAGGAAGGAGCAGCGTGTTGGGCTCCGACGGCGCAAACGTCTTTGGCTTGCTGCTCACGGTCTTCACGTCTCGCAGTTCTGAGCACCATCGAGCAATTATGTCAGAAACTCCATCGCAAACCACCACTTCCAGAAGCAACAAAGCCAATTTCATGGCGCTTACCATCGATGCGGATCTTGGCGTTCTTGTGATCCAAGATGAGGTCGTAGGCGACTCGGAGCGGGTGGCTCTCTCTCCGGTGGAGCAGCTCAATGAGCTGGTCGCGCGCCACGCTCGTGGAGAATTGCAGCGCGAGACAGTCTGCGATGACGTCTTCGTCAATCTTGAAGGTCTACGATTGGGGGAAATAAAGGAAGAACGTTCACATCAGCATTATTCCTCAAAATGTTCAAGAACACATCGACATTCTCTCGGCCTAGGAGCTCACCTCGTTCTCCACAACCTCAGGGGGGTTCTGCAGGTACGGCGGGAGGTCAATCTGGAACCACGGGTGCTGCCTGTGAATTAAACTCAACACTGTTAGCCACTCAACACGGCGAGAGTCGTGAGAGCACTGGGGACAGACATTACCTGATCTCGGGGATCGTGATGCGCTTCATCGGGTCCACCACGAGCATCCGCGGGATGAGGTCGCGCGCCATCTCTGACAGGTGGCTCGGCAGCGAGTACATGCCGCCGCGGATCTTCTTGAAGAGGTTCGGGATGCTCTCGTCATCGAACGGGAGGCTGCCGCACAGCAGCGCGTACAGGATCACGCCGCAGGACCACACGTCGACCTCGGGCCCAGCGTACAAGCTGCCGGAGATCACTTCGGGGGCCGCGTAGTTCGGAGATCCGCACGACGTACGCAGGAAATCGCCGTCCTCCATGACATTCGAGAGCCCAAAGTCCGCGATCTTGACGTTGTTGTCGGCGTCCAGCAGCAGGTTCTCGGGCTTCAGGTCGCGATGCACGATGCGGTGGAAGTGGCAGTACTCGACGCCCGAGATGATCTGGTGGAAGAAGTGGCGCGCTTCCTCTGGAGCAAGCTACAATACACGAGTCCACGCGCTCCATATTAGCAACTAATGGCAACAACACTACACGTAAATGATACGATAGCGATCAGCGACGCACTCTGCCTTTCGAGACGATGTAGTCGAAGAGCTCTCCGCCGGCGACGTACTCGAGCACCATGAAGATGTCGGTCGGCGTGTCGATCACTTCGTATCTGCAATGGCGTACGTAACAACATCAAATCGGCACGTCAGCACTTCAAACAGCGTCATGTACCCATTCGTGCACTAACACAAAGCGGGAGGACACGTACAGGCGGATGATGTGCGGGTGGCGCATCTTGCGCAGCAGCGAGATCTCGCGCCGCACTTTCTCGCTCATGTCGAGGCTGCGGATTTTATTCCGGTTCAGGATCTTGATCGCGACCTTGTGGCCCGTGATCTCATGCTCGGCCACTGCATCGTCAGCCGCGTGCACATGCAACAAGAAGACGGGGGGGGGTAGAGGGGGGTGGGGCATGAGCATCAGTGGTGTACAATAGACGAGCGAACATGATAACCGTGACGCCAGAGCGAGGCTTTTAGTCGCTTCAACACACAAACAACAAACAGAAGAGCGGACGAGAGGAGAGAAGTCGCACGCCGCCTTCAAGTGTAGCGCACACCAGCCAGTCACACACCCACAGCGTGTCGTTTGTCCTCTTCGTCACAGCGCGCTCATCAAGACGGCGGTGCATACGATTTGAAGCCACGAGAGTGCTCGTCGTGGCGACGTGCGCTCTTCGAGCACTCGTAGCTCCTCGTCCGTCTCTCTGATGTAATATACAAGCGGCCTGCCTCTGCTGCTGCTGCTAAGTGCACGTACGCTTGACTTTGCCGAAGGAGCCGATGCCGAGCGTCTTGCCGAGGCGGTAGTGGCCGATCTGCGTGGGGACGTCGCTCATCCGACCTGCTCTTCTTCCGCCGCTTCTTTCTCTTCCTCCTTCTCTTTTGTATCGCGAGCTTTTTTGTATCGGGCTCGCTGATTCCGCAAAAAAGTGGAAACGCACCCTCAATACCGAGTGTGAAAACCGGTTTATGTCGGTATTTGTCACAGCAGTGCTCGAACTGAATATGAGCAAAAACGAGCCGGCATCGCTGCAAGCGTCACGCAATAATACAAGCACGAGGATGTGCTTTGATGCAATACAAAACAAACAAGGGGCTGTGTGGATTTAACTTATGCGCTCGACAGATCGAGAGCTCCAATGTACAAGAAGGTCTCTAGATGAGCACCTGCTGCTCCACCTGAGCTGTCGTCGACTGGGCTCGTGCCTCAGGATCCGACGATGTCGCCGTTGTCGCTGAAGTGGAGGAGTCTGCTGTCTGTATTGCTACCGGAGCTGCTGGTGCTGACGGCGCGTTCGAGCCACTACCTGCCACCTCAGAAGATAGTAGCGGCTGAGAGCTCGTCGCTCGATGTTGAAGACGTAGAACGCTCCCAGAGACCGAGGCACTCGCGGGCGAAAGCAGAAAGAGAATCGTGTGCGAGAGCGCGGCGTTCTGTTGGCCCTGCTGCTGCGGTTGCTGTTGTTGCTCGGACTCAGTGGTGGTCACGGCTGGGGAGATCTGCTGGAGCAGGATGCAGTTCACCTGCACGCTCAGCGGCTGCAGCTCCAGCGCAAGTGACTTGGTCATGCTCTCGACGGCAGCGCAGTTCATGCTTCGACGGCTGACCATGTAAAGAAGACACATACAGAGCGAAATCGTTTAGAGGAACCGCCATTTTCACTCAGATATCTCGCCATAAACTTACACTCCGTCCGACTGGGTTGTGATGTTGATAATCGAGCCGGCGCCGCTCGACTGGAAGCAGAGCTTCGAGATGGACTGACACAGCTCCAGCAGGCGGTTCCTGGAGAATCGTCACAACCAATTTTGAGCGAAAATCACGACATTGTTAGGGATTTCATCCGGATCAAGGAGCCACAAACCCACGCATTTCCAGCCTACGTACGCGCTCGAGACCAGGTATTCGCCTGCCGAGCCACCGTCTTCCCCCAGCTGCTGCTGATGAGAATCGCTTTGCTGAGAATCACCCTGGTCCTGAGCGACAGAACCGCTCTTCCTCTTCCCCTCCTCTTCGTCCACAAAGTTGATGAGAAAGTCCACGCGCGAGTACTTGTCAGCGACTGACTTGCTCCACTCGTCGATCTGCCGGCGCGTGTGGAACGCGCAGAGCATCGAGAGCATCACACCACGGTGGCTCACGGCTGCGCCTGCCGCTGCTCCCGTCGTCGACGACGACGTGTCTGCGTCCGGGAAGCGAGCCCCGTGCCTCGTCATGAACTCGCTCAGCGCCGTGATGTTGCTATTCAGGCAGCATGAGTAAACCGTGAGCGATCATAAACGAAGCAGGTACATCATAAGCAGTACTTACGTGAAGGTGAGCAGCACGTTGGCGCCCAGCAGCCACAGGTTCGTCGCAAGGCTCGTGATGAACTCGTTCTCGCCGCCAGTGACCACCACCTAATTGTTAGCCATATAGCCACAGTCAGATTTGTTTAACCTACGCTCAAAACAGATTAGAAAGGGCGTACCAGTTTGTTGTGAAACACCGACTGCCACTGGGTGAACACGGACGCCTCGAGTGTCGGAACAGTAGCGCTGACTGGGAATTCGCTCAGCGTCGCGCCTTCGCTGCCAGTAGCCCCCGATGGTAGAGGAACATTCTGGCCTTTCACAGTCGAAGCACCGTCGCTTGAGACAGGCAACGACGGCGGAGCTGCCTCCAGCCGCGCTCGCTTGTTTCGGTTCTCCAGCTCCAAGAACTCCGTCTTCGCAGCTCCACCCAGTGACGGGAAGACCAAGAGCATCTTGTCATTGCCATTGGTGGCCAAGCCTCCGTCACGGATTGTGTACACGTTCGCGCCTGGGAAGCCTCGCTTTACGGATTGCTGCAGATTCGTCAGGTCACCAGCCGAAGCGACAGTAATGGCGTCGGTACTGCTACTGCTGACATTGTTACTGGCGCTAAAGCCAGCGGACGTCAGAGAGGCCAACGCTGAAGACGACGCGTCGGCGTTCGCGTGGGCGTTGAGCGTCTGGATGTGGTTGTAGAGCCCCAGGTTGATCTCGCTGCGGATGTTGCACCGGCCGTCGCGCATGCCCTGCAGGAAGAGCTGCACGGACAGATCGCCCTCGGTATCCCGCTTGTGCTTGAGCAGCAGCATGAACTCCGGGTGCTTGCTCATCAGGTGGTTCTCGATGCGGCCGCGCCGACAGTTCATGCGGCTCCACACGCGAGTGAGGTGGTGGCTTGTCGACCCCGGCTCGTCGCAAAGCATGCACGCGATCACGTCGCGGCTTGACTCACCCGAGTCGTTCACGGTGGCGCTCGAGCCAGTGGGCGAAGAAGTCGACGACGACGCCCCAGTCTCGTCCGCGTTCCTTTTCTTCTTCACGTCGGCGCTCTCGGGGAGCGTCTTCTCCATGATCGGCAGCGAGTGGAGCCATCGCTTCTGGAACACGAACACGCGCTTGCCCTTGCTACTAGAGGCCGTGCCGCTGACGCTAGAGCCATTGGAAAACTTGTGATCGCCCGAGGACGACGGCGAGGAGTGGTCCAGTGTCGCTACTTCTGCTGCTGAGGGTGGTTGCAGTGTCGTTGCGGTGGGGACCGCACGCGTGTCGCCAGCGGACGACGGCGGCTGTGCTGACGTGTGCACAGTAAGAGAGCTCGTTGAGGTGCCGCTGACGGTGGATCCATCGGGTGTGGAGCTGCTCGGCGGGGAGGAAGACGGCGCAACGGAGCTCATGATGGTGCCAGCCTCGATTTCCCGTCCAATTCTCCCGCTGACCCAAAAATCGCAGCTCCTGGGGGCTTTGAAATTGCATACTGATTCGATGAAGTACGGAATTTGGGACAGTGCGCGACGCTGAGCTGAGACTTTCAGTGTCAGTACTCTACCGTTGCATATACCCTTCCGATCAATATTGACGTGTGCTACCCAAAGCAACATATAAGTCCAGCTCGCATCTCTACAAATACATACCTTTGGAGATGTTTGCGCGCGAAAACACAGCTCGGTACCGACTGTCCTCGGTCAAGTGCGATCTCCAACCACGTGAACGTTTTTGCGCCGTTTCGCCTTGAACTGGACCCTGGTGTTGCAGTCGCCATACACAACGCAGGACGTCCACGTGAGAGGCGCGGGAGCTGACAGCTATCGCGTCACGGTCTCCAGCCCGACAATACACATTTCCCATGCTCGACATGTTGCAATTTGCTCGCGAAGAGCTCACTCCGTTGCCTTTTCTCGCGTTTTTGGTCTCAAGTCGAAGGTGTATGAGTGATAGTCGTTTGCTGAATGATGGTAGCGCAAGTTGCTGTCTCCGCGACGCACTACAACATTCCGTGTGCGCATCAAGGCTGCGCAGGCTATTAAACCATACAGGTACGTTTTTCTAGTGAACAGACGTGCTTGCCTCAAATATTGGCATTTATTGACACAGCTATATACAATCGTACAGGCTCAAGCAGCGCTCTATTTAGAGCAAAGGGGAAGGAAGGAACCACCGAGCGCACTTCGATAATCCCCCTCTTCCCAGCAAAGCGCACGCGAAGATGGCGTCAATGGACGCTCCCGCCAAGCTCTCTGCTGACAACGAGCAGGTCGCTCGTGCATGTGCACCCATTGCATCGTCTGCGGCGGCGTCCACGCTTGTTGCTGGTGAGCAAAGCGTCGAAAACGCGTCAGTAGAAGCCGAGAAACCCCTCGTCGAAGCGCCTGTCGCCGCTCCATGCGCTTCCTCTGCGGTGGCAGTGTCCGCGCCAGATGCCAGTGCCAGCGGAATTGCTGCCTCTGTCACTATTGCGGAGTCTATCGAAGTGAAGCTCGAGCCAAACACGGCTGCTGCAGCTGCTGTTGCCGGTGGTGACAGCGACGAGCGTCGTGAGGATGGCTACGTCACGCCTCCGCTGCGAGTGGGCTACGTTTCAGACTACGCCAAGCTTCAACAACAGCAGAAAGCAGCGCCGACGTCTCTTCAAACTCCACTCCAGCCTCACGTAAAGGAGGAGGAACAACGCGCTGCTGGAGTCCACCCTGTCTGCTCGTCATACAGCAAGCTGGCGCCGCGGGACAACTCGCAGCACTCGGTCGGGCTCTTCACGCCCATCCTGTTTGCAGCCCAGCCTTCGGGAAGCGGCGGCATCCTGTCGCCCACAAGCAACAAGCGCAAGCGCATCGAGGCAAGTCTCCAAGGTGCGCACCAAGTTGAAGTCGGCGTCACAGGCGGCAAGAGTGACGAGAAGGTGACGACTCCACGGAAAAAAGTGAGCAGCGACTACCTGCGCAAAGGCCAGTGGACCGTGACGGAGGAGAGATTCGCGCGCGCACTCATCGATGCATTCGAAGAAGGCTACCTGCCGATCTACACGGGCATCCGGCTGCGCGGGTACTTGGCAGTTCAGCTGCAGTGCGACCCGATGCGGATATCGAAGAAGCTCTGTGGCGGGAGCGTCGACGGCAAGAAGATTCCGAAGAACTACGGCCAGAAGAAGTTCAAGCTCCGCAAAAAGCAGAACTGGAATAACGAAGACGCCGCGCGCATTCTCGTCATGCTGGAGCAGCTCATGCACGAGCTCTGGAGCGAGTCGGGCGTCCCGCGACCCGCGTTCCTGACGCTCTCGTCCACGCGAAACGCCGGTGACGAGGTTTTCCCCAGTAGCAACAACAACCTCCAGGCGGTCAACATGAGTGGAGACGAAAACGCAGCAGCGCCGTCTTCACTTGATCTGGAGTGTGATTCTTCATCAACTCCGTCGTTGCCACCCATAGAGGCGAGTGTGAAAAAGGAAGCGACCACCGACAATGCCGCATTGCCGATCATTTATTTAAATTTGTCCAGGAAGCACAAGAAGCAGCGAGCGTTGTCCTCAAAAGCACAAAGCGCCGACGCCCCGCGGTTCTCCAAATCATCCTCTGCTACTGCCCAAGACGTCAAGGTCGACGGCGACTCACTCCAGGCTGCGTATGAGCTGCTCAAGCTCTTTCAGACGCAACTTGACGGAGAGGTGGCAGGCGCAAAGTGAAACCTGTAAGCCGACAATGTCCAACGAGTGGTGTTGTTACGAACGACAGTGTCAATCGATTCCGGATGGTGCGACAAGCTCGACTACCAAGTGTGCGTTCACAGCCCAGAGCCCATTTCCAGACGCGTTTGAAGACTGAAGGGTATGATCTGCAGTTCTTTATTGCATCATGTAACATTGTTTATTCATTTGTACTATTCACCACGAGTGCACGCCACGCCACTCTCTCTCTCTCTGTCTAACACCTGACCATGAATCATTTTCACATAGCACCACAGAAAAACTCACCTTCGGTGCGTTCAGAAATTTGCGTCTGGCTTGCTTTACGACTAATCCGACAGATCATCGGAACTGCTCGTTGCGAAGAAATCAACGTCTCCACTGCGAGCAAAGCCCTCGCTGGCCCCCGACACGGCTGTGGTTGCTGCGATCTCTTGTTGCGCGACCGTGAAGGAGCTCGCCGTGACGGCCGCGTAGATGCAGGCTGAACAAAACGGGAGCTCGCGACGCGACAGCTTGTCCGTCTGCGCGTGGATGTGGCTGAGTCGCTTCTTGATCTTGCAGGACGAGCACACGTACTCCCAGCACGCGTGGCACTTGCGCGAGTTGCCCAGCCGACTACCACGCAGCGGCACTTTGGTGCACGTCACGCAGCCCGCCAGAACCCGCCTATTGCTGTCATCGGTCGACTCTCGACGCGTACTTAATCGTGAAGCTGTCGAACGGCTGCTCCAGTGTCGGCGCCGCAAGAGTTGCGAGCACGACCACGCCGCTCTCCGTGTCCTCGACATACGATGTCTTGATGCGCGAGGTGTCCGCCGTATGGTTCATCGTGCCGTACATCATGTCCTCCATCTTACCCACGACCGTGCCGACCGCGAGCATGACCGCGAGACCATCCAGTGGCGGCTGCTGAGGTGAAGCCGAGCTCGAGTCGCACCCCGAGGCGGTGGCAATGACGCTCTTTCGGCTTTTGCCGCTCGAGACCGTCGAGGTCCTGCTCGTCTCCTTCCTGTCCTTGATGCGGCTGATGTACGCGCGCAGCTTCTCACGCTCGTGCACGAACCTCCACGCCTTCTCATCGATGAGCGGCAGGTTGCGCTCCCCCTTCTCGCACTGCTCCCGAAGGAACTTCTCGTGCTCCGCGAAGCTGCTCCCCACGAGTGCGCGCGCGAGCTCCTGGAGCTGTTCGACGTTAGCATTCGAGAGCGCAAAGTCCGGGAACGGCGACGAGTGCTGCTTATCGTGGTTCATGCTGCGCGTGTTTGCGCTGCGACTCGAAGGTCAAATGGAAAATGGAACGTGACTCGACGAGCTCGTTCATTTTGCGTCATGCTGACTGGAGTGATGAGACCACTTCTGGGATCATCCGAGGTACTCTGACGCGATGGAATCTGATTGGAAAGCGATGAACACAAATCGTCGTGGCATTGCGTTTGTGCCCAGATTGGAGACTTTGATGGCATGGAGCAGAGAATCATTCGGAGACCTTGGCTCACCCCATGAGACGACACTGGCGGCGACAGTGGGGCGACTGGGACAAACGAGCGCATAAAGGCACCGACGGATGCACAGTTCGAGTTCAGGCGGAGACTTCCGATGACTCAACTCATTGCACCTGTACTGTCAGAGCGCCGCTAGGACAGGCCGCCGTGAGCACTTGGAACCTTGGATGGCGGACACAGTGGCCATACGAAACGAGCAGCTATTTTACCTTGTTACCGCATGGCATCCAAACGCCATTGACGACCCTGAACGCATGCGCACCACAAATCAAAAAGTGGTCGCTCACTCAAGTGTCGTCGTCCTCAGCGCAGCATCTCGTACACCAGCCCGACGATCTCGGCGAGCGAGGCCTCGATGCGCAAGATGAAGCTGATGCAGAGAAGCTGCTGCCGTCCTCGGCTCATGATCGCGGACTCGGTTGAGAAGCGCGCGATCTTGGCGTGCAGCGCTTCAACCGCGGCCAGGTTCACCTGGGCGGGGCTCACATCGCAGCAGCTCAGGTCGGGTACCAGGAACTCGCGGCGCACATCTGCAATAACACCACCAGCGTACGTGTCCATCGACATGCACCGCGCACTTGAGTCAATCTTGAGCGTCATGAGCGCGAGCAGCTCCGGGTCGTCCATCTGGAGCCAGCGCTCGTCGCTCATGCCAGTGCCCAGGCGTGTGCCGTCGCTGAACGTGACGAAGTCGCGCGGCAGCCACATCTTCGCGAGAAACAGTCGAAGTTCATTGTCTTCGCAGGTCACGAGCAGCAGGACGCTCTGCCTCACCGTGCGTTGCAGCTCGTGCGCCGTCGAGTCGGGGACGACCGCGCCGTGCCCCACGAGCGCACAGCGGAGCAGCACCAGCTTGTACTTCAACTTCTATCGCATTCACTCCGTCACCGCTTCGCCAGTGCGGAATCCACACACGTGAGCAAGTTGAAGTGCAACGGGAGGGGTGAGGGACGCCGGCTCTCTTGTTGCTCAGGGGGGCGGTGTCGCGAGGGTGCCGCTGTCAACCGGCAGGATCGCACCTGCGTTGCAGAGATGGCTCCACAAATCTTGTGCTAAGTTCGTGTGCAGACTTTGGGCAGGTTCGCTTTCGATTCGTAAGCGGGAAACTTCAAGGCGCAGTGACGGCGAGCTAAGTTTCTTACCTTGTTATTCTCGGTAAACCATTTATGATACTGCTGCCTACGCTTACTTGCGCTCTTGTATTTGATAAAGTGCCTTTTCTGATCATGCCCGTAATAGAGGGCTCAGGTTGCAAAGTTCGCGCTCTTTGCCACAGCATTCACACAGTTTGACCACCAGCTCAAGCACCACCACGAGAGCAATGAAGGTGCCCAGCGCGCGTCGACTCGCGCTCATGCTCGGCGTGCTCGTGCTCGCGGGCAAAGGCGCGCAGGGGTTGCGCAACGTGCTCATGTCGCTGCTCGCGCGCCGCAACACGCCAGCCATCGCAGCAGTCGCAGTGCCCCAGTGGCGCTTGTTCAGCGCGTTCCTCAAGGACCTGCAAGAGAAGAAGGTCGCGAAGGTGCTGCTCGCTGCCGACCACTGCCTCGTGCACGCCAAGGACGGCGCAGAAGTGTACAAGTGCGTCGTGAAGCTGGTGTCTTTTGGTGTCTACACGCGTGCTGTGTCGTTGTGATGCTGACGCTGTTTACTTTGCGCGTTCTTGTAACGCAACCCACAGGGTTTTGGTGCCGCCGCGCACGGAGAACACGTACATTCTGGACACGCTGGTGCGCGCGGGCGTCGAGTTCGGATCACTGCCTGCACCTGCGTCGCGACGCGTGCTGCCGATCATCATGACGCTCATCCCGTTCATGTACGTCGCCGTGTTCCATAGTGTATGCTCGCGATTGTAATGTTTTGGTGTCTAACCTATCCGTATGGTATAATTTCCACAGCTACTTGGGCTTGACGTATCGCATGCTGAGAGGCATGTTTGGCCCAGACGCCAGTGTCGGCAAGGACGGCAGCAAGAAGGGACTCACGCGCCACGCGTCCAAGCAAAAGCGCATCTGCTTTGACGACGTTGCGGGCATTGACATCGCGCGCAAAGAGCTTGGTAGGGAGACTGACTCCTCACGCACGCTTCATGACGGTATAAAACTCGCACACACTAACGTCATGCTATACTTGCTATCTTATAGAGGAGGTGGTGGACTTCCTGAGAAACCCAGAGCGCTACGAAGCCATGGGCGCGAAAGTGCCCAAGGGCGTGCTGCTCTGCGGTCCGTCTGGAACGGGCAAGACGCTGCTGGCACGTGCGGTTGCCTCGGAGGCCGGCGTCGCGTTCCTCTTCTGCTCGGCGTCGGACTTCGTCGAGATGCTCGTGGGCCGCGGCGCCGCGCGCGTACGCGATCTATTCACGCAGGCGTCGCAGCACCCGCAGTGCATCATCTTTATCGATGAGATCGACGCGCTCGCAAAGGCGCGAGGCGGCTTCAACTCGAACGACGAGCGAGAACAAACGTTGAACCAGCTGCTGACCGAGATGGACGGCTTTGAAGGCAACGCGAACGGCGTGATCGTGATCGCAGCGACAAACCGACCGGAAGTGCTGGACCCAGCACTGTGTCGCCCCGGCCGATTCGACCGCCACGTGTACGTGGGCTTCCCAGACGCCAAGGGCCGAGAAGAGATCCTGCGCGTGCACACAAAATCGGTTCGCCTGGACGAAGACGTGGACTTCAAAGTGCTCGCGGACGAGTGCGGACAGCTGGGCCAGCGCTCGGGCGCGCAGCTCGCGAGTCTCGTGAACGAAGCGGCGCTGCTCGCGGTGCGCCACGGAGACTTGACGGTGAAGCACCGCCACTTTGAGCTCGCGATGGCTCGCGCTTACGAGGCGTATGCGAAGAACCTGACGGGCGTTCCGTACGAGTTTGACGTGAACTAGAAGGAAGGCTGGAGCGACCAACGAGGTGAGTTGATGATGCGTATATCACTGACTGCAGCAAGTCAATAGAACTCTTGGACCATGTTCATTCATCCATGCTTAGCATGTACTTGGACACCTAATTACGATGAGCTACGTGGGAAGACTCACACTCGGCTGCTCGGAATGCAGAGCGGGAGTTCTCCTGCGATGATCACGACTGGCGGATCTGAAAGTCACTCGCGCACACGACAACCTTTGCTGCTTTCGCAACATTCTGGAGAACAGAGCACCCTGTTTCTGAGAACGTAGACTTTGCGACGCTGATGAACGGCCGACCGCCATCGCTTCGGAGCTAAAGATCAGTGCGCAAGCTCACCTCGGCATTCCTTTGCAACTTTGTCAAGGTTTTCTACTGACTCCCCCTGAAGAAGCCGTCCAGCGCTAACTTCGCTCGAGGGGTCTTACAGTGTCTCCACGTCTTGTTCTCCTTGGCTTGAATGGCGTCGTCGAAGATCGGGTGGCGCATGTTGCTCTGTAGTCGTAGAGAACCGAGAGCTTGGCGGCGACGGCGTTGAGAAACCCGAGACACGACACCTCAGTCGTCATGGTGTGGAACTGGCTGCCGATAGACTGGGGGGTAGATGGTGAGGGTTCACGTGTAGTGCCACTATGTGAGAAGACGATATGCGGCATCCTATCCCTGCATCGTGAGAAGAGCAGACGATTTGGACGAGTGTCCAAGAAGAACGCGCAACTTTCGCCGTAACTTCGGCGAAATCTCTCAGCCAGTGTGCTGTTCGATTGCTGCGACTCGCGAACGGGGTGACAGGCAACGAAGACCTCGTTGTTGGCGCTGAACAAAGCTCGCGTGCAGATCGCCAGGGCCATCGACAAAGCTCCAAGCTCGAGTTGGACCCCTCCCGTGGATTGAAAGCCATCGATGTTTTTGGCAAGCAAAGCAGGTGGAATCAATTCTACTGGCCGAAAAGACGTGTCATCACTCTACGGAGCCAATCGTTCTGCGTAAATGGTGTTCTTTTTTGGAATTCGTCAAAATGTGTGCGTCACATATACCACTAGCCAATCTGACTGCAGCACTGTTCACCTGCATTCTCGTCTAGAATGATGGTGAAGGGCAAGTTCAACTTGCCGGAGCAGTATTGGCGACGCAACTCGCGACGCCCAGAGCTCCACTGGCGAGCGCTGCGCTGGATTCCAGGCTCGGTGCGATGGCACTCGTCTTGCCGAAGATCTGGCGAACGCTCACTGTTCAACTCGCTCAATCTCTCGCAAGCCGCATTCGCCAAACAACAATGGACCGCAGGGCTCTCACGTTTCTTGCCACGCTGGACGAACACGCTGAACGGTGCGTGTGACGTGTGCACTCGATCCCCTACTGTTATTGAGGTGTGCGCAGTTGCTCACCCTTGCCGCCCGTGTCGCTGCAGCTATGAAGACATGGCCGACCGCATGAAGCTCGTGGCGACCAGCGTCAAGGACGAGCTCACGGCCGAAGAGCGCAACCTGTTCGCGATCGCGTACAAGCACGTCATCGGGTGTCGTCGCGCGTCCTGGCGCATCGTCTCGCACATCGAGAGCAACGGCAAGAGCGAAGATCTTTCAGCTGCCAACGTTGCGAAGTACCGCGAAATGATCGAACGCGAGTTGGACGAGCTCTGCAAGGACGTGCTCGCTTTGATCGACACGCACCTGCTGCCCAAGTCGCTCTCGGGTGAAGCACGCGTGTTTTTGCACAAGATGAAGGGCGACTACTATCGCTACATTGCCGAGCTCCAAGTCGACAAGGTGCAGGCTGAGAGCGCGCGACAAGCGCTTAAAGCCTACAAGGAGGCGTCGGTGATCGCCATGGCGGAGCTCACGCCCACACACCCGGTGCGCCTGGGTCTGGCGCTCAACTACTCCGTCTTCTACTGGGACATTCTCGGCTCGCTCGACCAAGCGTGTGGTCTGGCCAAGCGCGCCTTCGACGATGCGATCGCCGAACTCGACACGCTCTCGGACGAGTCGTACCGCGACAGCACGCTCATCATCCAGCTGCTGCGCCGCAACCTCACGCTCTGGACAACTGAAGACGAGGACGGCGAGTCAGCGAAGTGATATTGAATGGAAAGCCAGTCTATCGTTGGGGAGGCTGCTCCTCACTCGCTTCAGAGCTCTCAAAAGCGTCATGAGAGACACAATGAACTTGAACGACACGAGCCAATGAATTCCACTGCGCGCTCAACTGTCATGTCCGCTTCCCCTGACATACCGAGACTTTCTCGCTCCCTGTCCATCTTCTCTCACATTCTGGTATTCACCTCTCCGCCACAGCAGCCTCAGCACAACAAAGCCTTCGTCGTCATGCCGCATGCGGCTGTGATGCTGGCGTCACGTCAGTTGCTGAGCTATTTCCCAGGCGCTGATAATAATGCAACATCGGACTCACCAGCAGCGGCAAGTAGCTCTTCAAATGGGATGATCAACGTTGTCGTGACGTCACCGAAAGGTAGCGCGAGCCTGGCGAGCGACTCGGACGTGTTTCTGACGAAACTCAATGACACGGTTCAAAACTCGGTCACATGGAGTGGATGAGCGAGATCGAGAGCCCCATGCAGGAGATCCGCGGCTACGTCAAGCGGACGGACGGGGTGCTGAACAAGACGGAGAGGCAAGTGGTGACCATGGACAGGCAGATGAGCGAGATGGAGTCCAAGGTGGCGCGCATGGAGGCCAAGGTCGCGGGCGTTGTCGGCAGATTGCAGTGAGCAGGCGTATTTTGAGTCCTTTGGTGTTGAATTCGCCCAGGTGTTTTGTTGATTGGGTGGCCAGGAGCTCCTCGCTTTTTCGTTATGCCCACGCGCAAGCCCGGGTCGTAAACATGATGAATGGACGAGTGAGCTCACTTCGCGGCGGTGCCTTCACGCGAACGCTCGGGCAACGCGCCACCTTCGTTCGTTAGTGGGGAATGCGCATGAGCCGCGACCTTTGGGATGTGGTGATGAGTGTGACGGCTCTTCAGGCAACTCAGTTCTGCGACCCAGTATTTCCAGCCAATCGCTTTGATTCAACTCTCTCTATTCTAGCCAATCATACTCGCTCTCGCGATATCTCAGAAAACGACCAGCACTCTTGCTGTGACCATTGAAGATCTTCCATCTTCAAACAGCAAGAGCTCATTTCCGCAACACTGTCGGAGGCAACACACCGCGTGCGTCCAGGCATCGAGACGTTCACTTGCATACGACGACCCAATAGACCCGATGGGAGTGATCGTGGCGGACGCCGCAGCGCACAACGTCAAGAACACGTACTTCTTCACGCTCTTCTACTGGGCTGCACGAAGGTAACGCCGTGGCATGCCTGTCGCCGGGCTTCTGTTGGCACATGCGACGCGTTGCTAACTATGAGATCTCTTGTGTGATGGCAGCATCCTGTTCCAGCAGGTGATTTCTGGGTACATCTTCGTGCTCACGAGCTCGAACCAGCCCGTGGGCATGGTGAAGGGCATCCAGGGCATCTCACAGCTCGCGTTCTCGCTACCTGCAGGGTATCTGGCAGACCACACGCGACGCGACACGGTGCTCAAGATCTCGGGCGTCATCGGACTATTGGGGGCGCTGCTGACGTTCATCGGCGTCGAGTCGAGCAGTTTGAAGGTCATCTACGTTGCGTTCGGGCTCTGGGGACTCTTCTCCGCGTTCCAGAGCCCCGCCATGGAGGCTCTCTTCGCAGACTCGATCCCACACGGCCGCCGATCGTACCCGTTCATGCTCAAGTACAACGTGAGCAACGTGGCGCAGGTCATCGGTCCGTTTCTGAGCATTCTGCTGTTCCTGTATTTTGGCGACGTGTGGCGCATTCAGGAGCTCCGTCCCGTGCTGATCTTTGGTTCGGGGCTCGCGGCGATCGCCTGCGTATTTCTGTTCCGCTACAACGACGACTTTGCGCTCGCTGACGAGCACGCGGCCAACTCGATCCATCAGTGTGAGACCCAGCAGCAGCAGCAGCAGCGACGGATGAGCGTGGACTCGGAGCCGCTGCGCACGCCATCGTTCGTGGGCAACGACATTGAGATCGAGTACAACTACTCGGATGTGGAGGAGGAACTGGAGGACCAGGCGCGAGCTGAAGAGCTCGGCAACGTCATGGCAACGGAGGAGAGCTCGCTGATCGTGTCTTCTGGCGCAGGCGACATGAAAGCGACCCACGCAGACGAACAGGAGCCGCCTCCGCACGTCGCGCGCTTCCTGTGCTTCACGTCGGACCACGTGCCGCTCATCCTCTTCCTCTCGGACTTCATCATCAGCAACGGCGCAGGCATGACGATCAACTTCTTCCCGCTCTTCTTCATGCAGGAGTACGGGCTCTCGCCGATCCACGTGAGCATCCTCTTCCTCGTGCAGCCGATCGTCGTGATGGTGCTTTCGTACGCCGGCCAGCGCGTCTCGCGGCACTTCGGACGCATGCCGATCATCGTGTCCACGCGCATCGCGTCCACCGTGTGCCTGCTCTGCATGGCGTTCGCGCAGCCGCTGCACCTGCAGATTCTGTTGTTTCTTATGCGCGGCGGCATGATGCGCTGCTCGCAGCCACTGCGCCGCTCCGTGCTCATGGACTTTGTGCGGCGCGAGGTACGCGCGCGCTGGAACGCGCTCGAGGGCATCTCGGTCTTCTCGTACTCGGGCAGCGCCGTCATCGGCGGCTACCTCGTGGACATGTACGACTACCGCACGTGCTTCTTCATCACGAGCTTCGTGTACTTTGCCGGCCTGAGCCTCGAGCTCTTCCTGCTGCCGCTCACCAAGCACGCGATTGAGAAGTGACGCGGCGTGTAGTTCAGCAACCAACCAGCAGTCCAGCGACTTCAGCTCGTATCGTGGGCAATGACGCGTTCGTTTGATAAACTTGCATCGATCCGCATAAAATGCTTGGAATGAATCTGCAAAACCTGTGAAGGACTTGTCGATAGGACGTGGCACGAGTCTGCGGCTGCCTCCGGCTCAAATATATGAGCTCGTGCCCGTAACAGGCCACCAAGAAGGCAGCAGGCTGTTCAAGCCAACGCGATGGAGCTGCCTGGCTCTCGAGCCGCTCTCCATCCAGTCAGTCAGCTTTGCCTTTCAAACTTGTATCCATCCAAGCTGAGGTTTTTGTGAGTGCTGGTATCGCAACCATCACTCACACTTTCACCGAGCTGAAGAGCTCCACACATCTGTCCCATTCTCGGCAGAAAAAATGAACCCGTCCACGGACGCCGCCACTCCTCTCTCCGTGGCCGCCGCTGTGGACGATCTTTCCTCCGTCACATCCACATTTGCCTCCTCCAGCGCACCCACCTCTTCCTCTCACGCCCCATTCGAATCGGCACCAGCCGCCGACAGAATGACTCGACGCAGCGGCAACAAGAAGAATGCCAAGGGAGCGACCGTCACGCCACCTCCACCGCCAGCGAAAGACTCACCCGCCACGATTGCTGCGGTAGTCGAGACAGCTCACACCGTCGAGATGATGGGCTTCGCTGAGACCCATGCGCAGCTGAGCGATGACGTGCGCGCGTTCCTCGAGACCGTGATCGAGCAGGCGGGTCAGGACGCCGCGCGCGAGCACCTCGTGGCGCACATGCGCAAGGGGCTGCAGCAGATGGAGGCCTTCCTGCAGCAACAGCACACTGACGACCAGGGCAATGCGGTGCGAGACTTTGAAGCCGTCGTCGCGCGTGAGTCAGAGCTCTGGCGAGACCACGTACAGCTCGCCCGCACCGAGCAAGACTTTGGCGTCCAGGACCGCGTGCTGCAGTCGTCCTTACAAGTCGCGATGACGGGGATGGACCTGAAGGCGGGCCGTCCGGGACGACCCGACGACGCGGTCTACGAGAACTCGGAGTACGCGCGCAAGTACATGCCGCGCGGCAACTTCATCACCGAGTGGACCTCGCCGACTTCCGGGGACGTGCTGCACTTCCCGGTCGTGCGCGCGTATCGCAAGTTCACGGGCCAGGAGGACGACGGCGAAGAGAAGGGGGCGATCGGCGAGGAGCTCCTGTCCAAGTTCTTCACCAAGCCCAAGGAGCAGACGTGCCACGTGATCTCGACCACCAAGGAGAACGGCGAGGCCGGTCATCTGGCTGTGCTCAAGCGCAGCGACGGGCAGTACCTCTTCGCCATGGGCTCCAAGAACACGCACCTGGTCGCGATGTCCCTCGAGGACATTGGAGATGCGTGCAACGCGGGGCGCAAGACCGGCAATGACCCATACATGGCAGCAGCTCCGATCGCCACGGCGCTCCTGAAGATGCTCAACAGCCTCTCGACAGAGCACCGCGCGTGGCTCTGCGAGTTCCTGTGGCAGACGCGCATGACGGCGTCCTTCGAGATCCTCTGTCCGAGCCACCAGCACGTGCAGCTATTGGACTACATTGAGGAAGATACGCCCGTGTTCTACGGCGTCTCGCTGCCGTCCTACGCGCACATGGAGGGCGCCGAGATCTGCGTGAACCCGGTGCTGGTCTACGAGCTCATGCGCGCCATCGGCGTCCGCACAGTGGCGTACAAAGTGGTGCCATTCACACCAGAGCTCTATGAGCAGACGCTGGTGGAGATCAAGACCAGCTACCAGCACGAGGGCGCCGTGAACCTGTTCCTGGACGACGCGGCGGGCGTGATCGGCCTGGAGAAGTTCAAGACCGCGTGGTACGTGTCGCTGCGCGCGATCCGCGAGAAGGCCAAGGCGTTCTGCAACAAGCTGCACCCGTCGCCCCGGGCTCGAGCCAAAGGAAACGCCAAGCAGCCTCAGAGCCCCGAGCAGGTGCTGGCGGAGTCGAAAACGCAGATCCAGCGGCGCTTCGTGGCCATCAAGGCGTATCTGCAGATCTCGGAGGACGTGGCGCAGGCGTACGCGCTGCTGGGCCAGCAGTTCGTCACGTTCCTCTTTGAGCAGCAGCTTGATGGGAAGAGCCCGGAGGAGGTGAAGGCGGTCAAGACGCGCGTGGCCGAGCTCTTCCCCGTCGTCTGGAAGGAGTTCCTGAGCCACACGCAGCTCAGCGACGTCGTCACGGCGGTGCAATAGACAGCCAGAAAGCCAAGCAATAGAAGCTTACAATAGAAAACCATCATTTCATACATAAATATCTCCCTCTGTTTCTTCTCTGTCGCTATTTCATGTTCTACGGCGCCTGGTCCTTCTTCGCCGCGGCCTCTAAATAATCGACGCTCTGGCCCTCGGCCGCGAGCGCGTCCAGGATGGCGAACTCGGTCGAGCTGGCGGCCGAGGCGCTCAGCAGGCAGCGCGTGCAGAACGGGAGGCTCGCGCTGCTGCGCACCTTCTCCATCTTCGTGGGCAGGTGCAGCGTCTTGTGGACGCAGCAGCGCGAGCAGACGCTCGCCAGGCAGATGCGGCACTGCTTCTCCTTGGAGCTCGAGAACGACAGCGCGCCGCCGCTCAGACTCTGCGAACAAATAGCACACATAGATGACGACGAAGAGCTGGATCCACCGGAGGCTGGCGCTGATGGAGGTTGGGACGCGGAGCTGGTGGACGCGACCGAGTTGACCGCGCCGCCGCTAGTGCCCGAGGTCCCGCTGGAGGACGCCAGCGAGCTCGGGTCCGAGCCGCGGCGGCGTCGCTGGGCCTGCGCCGCCAACAGCATGCGCGTGAGCTTCTTCATCTCGGAGATGTGCACGTTCTTGGCGTCGGCCACGGAGACCTCACCGCCCATGGTGGCCGCGAGGTTGTACGGCGCGTCCCCGCGCGGACTGAAGAAGCCGCGCACGAGCAGCTCCACGCAGCTCTCCTTGCGCTGGCGGAAGATGTGGCAGAACGAGATGCTCGCGCGCACGAGCTGGAACTCGGGCAACTCGCGCACCTCCGGGATGTCCACCGAGTGGCGCAGGTGGTAGCCGATGCGCTCGCCGCTGGGCGTCTTGGCGAAGCCGATCGACTCGATGTAGAGCACGTCGCGCGCGCGCATGACGGCGCTGCCCAGCATCGAGAGGCTGTCCTTGATCGCCCACTTGATGCCCAGTTCGCGGAACGGGCTCTGCTCCGTGGGCTTGAGCACCTTGGTCAGCACGCACCAGTCCGCGTAGCCGTCCCCGCCGTAGAGCGTCTTGAGCTGCATGTCCTCCGTGTCCGGGCCGAGCGCGCCGTACATGACGTCGTCCAGGTTGCCCTGGATCGTGCCGAACGTGAGCAGCGACACGACCTTGTCGCCCTCCAGCGTCGAGTCCTCGGACGAGTTGCTCGCCGTGTCGTCGATGCTCGAGCGCCGCTCGCGGTACACGCGCACGTCGTCGCGCGTCTTGATCTTCTTCCAGCGGTTCTCATCCACGATGCCCTTGTGCTCCGTCAGCAGGTCGCTGTAGAGCTCGATGGTCTTCTTCACGACGGCCTCGGCCGCGCCTTCGAGCTTGCGCTCGTCGTCGCGCGAGAGCGCCAGCGGCGGGAAGGGCGTCACGGCCAGCGGGAACTTGGGCATGGCGGCTGCGAGTTGAAGAGCTCCGATCCGCAAGTGAGCGGCTTGCATGCCAGCGGATCACGGAGCGGGGGAGCGGTCCGTCCGTGTGGGCCACCTGGTGGGCGAAAAGCTCGCGCTTGCTCGATGCAGTATGGGGAGAGACGCGACGGGCGGTCCCACGCGTTCCCACCGACTTCGCTCTCTTTCGCTGACGCCAGTGTCAGCACGACATTACGATCGGCGGCTGAGGGGTGCGGATGTTAGATTAAACCCGGAGATGGAATGCTTTGCTCTTCGAGCGGAATCGATTAGCGCACGTATTTATAGTATTAGAGCAGAGCTAAAGAGTCGCCGGCAGAGCGAGGCCGTCGCACTTTCCACTTTCCTGCCGCTCGCACACACGAAAGGGTCCATTGAGCAACCTGATCACCATCACGAAAGCAAGATCTCGGATGGGAATCAATCAGCTGCGGAGCTGAGCTGAGCCAGGATATTAGGCACACACAGCACGTGCAGTGGCATGGAGGAGCCCGCAATAATCAAGTGCGCCGCCAGCGCAGTCCCCGAAGCAAGACCTGGAGCCACCGCGAAGGAACGAGATCGTGGTGCTGGACGCCATCGTCAGTGGTGCCGAGTGGGAAGGAAGCCTCGAGAAAGCTGAGCGCCTCCCTCCACTCCGCTTGGCTGCCGAGGGTGGCGCTTGTCAAACGGGAACTGGCGTGTGTGGCCCAGCTTGACGCTTCAGAATGCCATGTCGGACACGATACAGTATGTACCTTTACCTGGTTGCCAGATCTTATAGAGAGAGCTCGCCGTCGCTAACGAATGAATGTGCAACCCGAGCCCAGTGATGCCAATTGATTGATGCACAGCATACGAGAGGCCTCCGGTTCGTCCGGTCGCCAGGCGTTCAGCCTACAAACGTTTCGGATCCAAAAGGCCCATGCTTGCTTGCGGCTTCGATGGGGGGATCAGCTCCGGCACCAACGCCTCGCTTTGCTCTTGAGCTAAAATGATTCAGTACCCGTCTGCATCACACACACACGAGCGCAGTCTACCACCAAAAGTGCAAAGCAACCCCTCATCTCGAGCCGACCTCCACCACCAAAAGCCACGAGGCTGATTCATCCAGCAGGTTGGTTTGGTGACGCCACGCGCCTGTCTTCCAGCCCACCCGCCCTATCGGATAGGGAAGGTAAACCTTCCGGTTTACAATAATTCACGCGCATGTTCTGCTTTTTGCTCTCTGATAATCCTGGAGGGGTGAATGGATGTACATCTATTTCTTTTCAGCTTCAACTGGTTTTGCTCCCTTCAATGCGGCTGTGTCTGGTCTTGAGCCCGCAGGCGCTTAGCAGCGGCGGCTCTCTTACTCTCTTCGCCTTGCATTCTATCGCTTCTTGTCCTGCCACCACCACGTCTTGACCGTGCCGTCGTGCGAGCTTGAAGCCATGAGCGCCTGCTTCTCGTGCCACTTGGCGTTGTACGTCACGCCGCCGTGGCCCGCGAGCTTCTCGAGCAGCTTGCCCGTGGCCACGTCCCAGACGTACACGGCGCCGTCCTCGGAGCCGCCGAGCACGAACGCCTCGCGCGGACCAAACGACGCACGCACGACGTTCTTGGCCGTGTTCTGGTGGCCCTTGAAGCGCTGGACCGGTCGCTGCTCGAGCTGTGAGCTGCTGCGGCTCGTTGTGGTCGAGAAGCCACCGTTCGTGGTGCTCGTAGCGAAGCCATGATGATGGCCGCCGCCGCTGGTGCCGCCACTGCCACCACCACCTCCACCACTGTTGCCCCCATGGGCCGTCGCTAGATGCGCGCGTGGGGCGTTGAGCATGCGCAGGTCCCAGAGGCGGTTGCTGTTATTCCGCGAGCCGCTCAGCAGCGTGTAGCCGTTCGAGGCCATGGACACGGACGTGACCTCGCCCAGCGTCTGCCGCAGCGTGTGCACACAGAGACCGCTGAGGATGTCCCAGAGGCGGATCGTGCCATCTTTCGAGCCGCTCACGATCAGGTTCGCGTGGCGATTAAACTGCGCGTCGCACACTGAGGCGATGTGGCCGCGGAAGGTCTTGGAGATCACGCCCGTCTGGATGTCGAAGAGCCGCACGGTCTGGTCGTAGCCGCCCGTGACGAGGTGCGTCTCGCTCGGGTGGACGTTCACCGAGTAGATGTCCCCGCCGTTCTGGCTCTGCAGCGTTGCCACGCAGTCATTCGAGGACAGCGCTCCTCCTCCATTGTTGTTCGAGACGCTGCTAGTGTCCACATTGAAGCGACTCGCCGAGGAGGACACACTAGCGCCACGGTAGCCGTTGCCAGCGTCGTCGCTGTCGCCACTCTCACCCAGAGCCGACGACAAATCCGCGAGCGTGTTGCGCAGGTCCCAGATCTTGACGGTGCCGTCGCCCGAGCCCGAGTAGAGCATGTCGCCCGCGTTGTTGGACGACAAGTACCAGATGCGCGACGAGTGGCCGCGCAGTTCGCGGGACCACGTCTCGCAGACCTCACCCATGCTCGGACTATTGCTATTGTTTTCACTCGTAGACGGGAAGTCCACGGGCCAGAGCTTGATGGTCGTGTCGCTCGAGCCGGACGCCAAAAACTCGCCGTCCTGGCCCACGAACGTCACGTACTTGACGTTCTGCGAATGGCCCACGTACGTGCTCTTGACGGCGTTGGGCAACACCTCGCACTCAAAGTCGCGCACGAGCGTCGTGACCTTCGGGATCGTCTTGGGGTGGTACCGACTAAATTCCATCTGGTACGCCACGGACTGGTGCAGCAGGTTCACGAGCCGGTTCTCGGGCATCTCGACGCGCTGCTGCTGGCTGTTGTTCTGACTCGCGGCCTCGTCGTGGGTCACGAGCTCGTCGAGCTCAAACGTGGCGCGTAGCTGCTCGACGAGCTTCTCGCGCGAGCGCACAACGCCCTCCCAGTCGCGGAAGGCGTCCACTTCGCCCACGGACTTGCACGTGAGCAGGTAGCAGAGGTCCTTGAACTCGCTGCGGTTGGTCATCGTCGAGATCTTCTCGAGCGGCTTGAGGTGCGTCGTGAGGAACGTGAACGCCTTCTGGTATTCCTGGCGGTCGATGAGCTCCAGGTACTCCTGCTTGCAGACCGCATACAAAAAGCCCTGTTGCGAGTGGAACTTCTTGAGGTTCTTGTTCAGAAGCTTGGCCACGAGGTCCCAGTCGCCCTCGAGCACGGCCTTAGTCATGCGTCGCAGCGCGTCCTTGTCCTGCAGCTTCTCCGTGAGCTTCACGTTCGCCTCGTCCTGGATCGTCGCGCTCGACATGTGGAAGCCTTCCTGCTGCAAGTACTGCACGATCATGCCCAGCAAGTCCTTCTTGATCTGCCCGTGCTCCTGGTCGAACGTCGCCTCCGGGGGGATCGTCGTGCGGTGGTAGCCCACATGCGACCACATCGCCGTCGTCGATGGGGTTGGCGCAGTGCCGTTTACCACGGGTGCACTCACACTCGGGACGTTGTTGTGGCTCACGCTCTTGCGGATGTTGCCGCTCTTGGCGAGCGCGAACGCCGCTGCTGCTGCTGGTGGCTTTGTCTCTGCGCTCTGCTTCTTGCCTCGCACTGCTGCTGGTGCGCTTGTAGCACACGCGTCGTCCGTGGCGAGACCGCCCGATGGGTTCGACTCGCTCATGGAGAATGGATCTGTCTGTCTGCGGCCGTTTCCCTCTCACGCGCGCACACTCACACGGTACGCGCTTCGCTCGAGCGGATGCACACGAACTCGCAGACGTCTGTAGTCTGTTACTGTTGGTTATACCGAGACGCACTCGCACAGAGCAGAGGCAGGAGAGCGGGGCACGTGAGGAAGGCAGTCGAGGCGTGGCGCGCGTCTCCGGCGGCTGTGGGGTGGCGCATTAACAGGCAAAAGCAAAGCTGCAACAGAGCCGAGCGTTCTTCTTCTAGGAAATACCGGTTTCAGAAGCGGCGTTGCGCCAGTATACCGGTATTGAGATGGGTGCTCTCACACACTCACTCGCTCACTCACTCACTCGCATCCATCATCATGGCTTGAAGGCGAGACATGCATGCGATCCATGACGCGCGCGCGCTCTCTGTTTATTCATTGGGGGTTAGTAAGTGAGCTGCCTGGTTGATTCTCTCAGTGGTGTGGACGACGACACCATGAACGCATGGTATGCTCTTCAGCGAGGCGATACGTGTGGACGCTTAGTGGGCCTTGGTCTGGTTGGCGACGCCGGCGATGCGCGCCTTGATCTCCTCCTGGTTGCCGACGTAGCGGCCCGTGAGCGGCGCGATGGCGTCCGGGTGCGGCACGGGCTTGAAGTTCTCGTCCAGGTCGTACACGAGAGGCACGCCCGTGGGGATGTTGAGGCCCGTGATCGTGTCCTCCGGGATGTTGTCCAAGTGCTTCACGAGCGCGCGCAGGCTGTTGCCGTGGGCCGCGATGATGATCTTCTTGCCGCTCTGGATCGCAGGGATGATCGTCTGCTCCCAGTACGGCAGCACGCGCTCACCCGTGGTCGCGAGCGACTCGGTGAACGGCAGCAGCTCCTTGGGCACGTCCGCGTACTTGACGTCGTTGCCAGGGTAGAACTCGCTGGACGCGTCGAGAGGTGGCGGAGGGATCGCGTAGCTGCGGCGCCAGATCATCACCTGCTCGAGTCCGTGCTTCTCCACGGTCTCCTGCTTGTTCAGGCCCGTGAGCGCGCCGTAGTGGCGCTCGTTCAGGCGCCACGAGCGCGTCACGGGGATCCACATCAGGTCCGTCTCCTCGAGGATGTTCCAGAGCGTCTTGATCGCGCGCTTGAGCACCGACGTGAACGCCAGGTCGAACTTGAAACCGGCGTCCTTGAGCACCTTGCCGGCGTCGCGCGACTCCTTCTCGCCCGTGGCCGAGAGCGGCACGTCGTGCCAGCCCGTGAAGCGGTTGTCCACGTTCCACTGGCTCTCGCCGTGGCGAATCAGCACGATCTGGTACTTGGCTGATGGAGCACACGTGGCGCAAAGACAAAGAGAGAGGTCAGCACGTGCGAGATTCATATCGGCCACACTCGTTACAACCCGCCTCCCCCCACGCTCGTCCTCGCTCTCCCGCATGCTGAACCACACACGCCACCAGGTGCGCAGGCGAAGCGGGGAACGAGGAGGAGCGCATAGCGGTGGTGGTTGTAGAAGCATATACGCAGGCAGAGAGAGAGCGCAGTAGGAACGCACCAGCCATCGCGACGGTCTTGCTTTCTTCTGCGCTCTTGTTTTCTGCTTGGGGTCGGTCGGCTTGCGGCTTGCACAAGGAAAAACTCGAACTGAGGTGCGTGACGACGGCGCATGTGGCGTGCGGCTTTGTTGCTTTGAGCCTCAAACAACCGGTTTTCCGATCTGCGGTTTCTTTGTGGATCCGCTGATTTACCGGTGTCGGTGATGATATCGGTATGTGAAGCCGATAACAAGATAAACCACCTTCGGCTAGCCTCTTGAGCAGCTTCTTATCGGAGCGAACCGCGAAGAAATTCGAGATGCGTTGGAGTGAACTGCGACGAACCGGCTCGCCACTTTACCCATTGGTTCCATCGCACTTCAAAAAAAAGGGAGACTTGACTGGAGCTCGTGTGGAGCCTATGGCTGTGCCACGCGGCCTCCGTGCGCAGACTGAGTCGTGCAGCGCATACCCAGTAGATTACGAAGAACGGAGCGATCTCGGTCCCATCGCTGTGCTCGAGTCACACGGCTGTTGCCCGGATAGCTCCTTTTGCAGAAGATGTGATGAATGGCTGGACTAGCACAGCCATGAAGCCGCGCCGCAAGAGAGTTCATGGCAAAAAGTACATCGTTCAGCTTTGAAAAACACCTACCAGGCTTGCTTGTTTGCTTGCGCTTACGCCGCATCGCTTGTCTCCTTTCACTTTGTTTACTGCTCGAGCGACGTGATGCAGTTGAGCAGGTCGATGCGCGTCACGATGCCGACGATCTTCCCTTCGTGAGCGTCCGCCGAGGTCGTCACGAGCGCAAAGTAGTCCTTGTCGAAGATCTCGGCCAAGTCCGCGAGCGTCGTGTCGTTCGTGACGCGGCTGAAGTTGCCGAACATGACGCTGCTCACGGGGTCGCTGCGCAGGATGCGGCCCGAAGAGAGCTTCGAGAGCAAGTTCCCGATCGTCACCACACCGCGCGGGACGCCGTCCTGCACGACGGGGAGCTGGTCGAAGCCGTGCTTCTCCATCAGCTCAATCGCCTGGTTGCACGTCATCTGCGGCGCGACCGTGGATGGCGCGGCGACGTGCACCTCCGACACCTTCTTGGATGCCCACCACGTGGACGCGTCCTTGCGGAACGTTGAGTAGTTCTCGCTCGTGTGCAGCGTGCTGTCCACAAACTTGTTCGCGTACATCCACGAGTCGTTCAGGAACTTGGTCATGTAGTTGCGCGTCGAGTCCGGCAGGATCACCACGCAGCGCTGTCCCTTCTGCAGCGTCGCAGCAGCACGCACGGCGGCAGCCATCGCCGAACCGCACGAGCCGCCACAAAGCAGCCCTTCTTCGCGGATCAGGCGTCTCGCCATGATGAACGATTCCTGGTCATTCGTCTTCTCCCAGCGGTCGACGAGCGAGCGATCGAGCACGTCTGGGATGAAATCGTAGCCGATGCCTTCGACCTTGTACGACTGCAGGCGGTTCTTGTCGTTGAGCGAGTCTGGCAGCGCGAGGATCGAGCCCTCGGGGTCAACACCAACCACGATCACGTCCGGGCATCTCTCCTTCAGCTTCTTAGCAATACCAGAGATCGTTCCTCCGGTGCCAACACTGTCATTGAAGCAAACAGCAGAGAGCGCCAGTGGTCAGGAAAGATGCACACGCAAGCAACAATGATCCAACTCCGCATATTAGGAAAACTCACCCCATGACGACCATATCCACTTTGCCGTCGCACTGGTGCAAAATTTCCTCCGCAGTGCCTTCATAGTGCGCCAGTGGGTTGGACGGATTCGCGTACTGGTCCAGGATGTGCGCGTTCGGGAGCTCCTTCTGCAGGCGCTTTGCGATGCCAATGTGGCTCTCGGGCGAGTCCCACGCAGCCTCGGTGGGCGTGCGGATGATCTCCGCGCCGAGCGCCTTGAGAATGTTGACCTTCTCGAGACTCATCTTCTCTGGAAGCGTGATGATGCAGCGGTAGCCCTTGATCGCAGCCGCGAGCGCCAGTCCGATGCCTGCGTTTTAATAATGGCGCAGTTCAGTGTAGGAAGGCCAGTGAACGATGCCAAGAACGATCGAATAGACAGAAACTCTTGTTGGAATGAGCACGCACCTGTGTTACCGGACGTTGGCTCAATGAGCGTGTCGCCAGGCTTGATTCGTCCCGCTTTCTCCGCGTCCTCCACCATGCGCTTGCCGATTCGATCTTTCACCTACATGCATCATATAACAATCAATATGTTAGTCTCTATCATGCCCAAGGCACAATGCAATGCGCAGAGAAGCCAGCAGCCCGTACCGATCCGCCCGCGTTGAAGAACTCGCACTTGGCCAGGAGCTCACATTCAAGGTGCGCCTTCTTCGAGATGCTGTTGATGCGCACCATCGGCGTCTCTCCAATCGCAGACTGTACGATACACACACAAAGTCAGCAACCGGCTACCAATACCAAAATCCATGCGTGGGCCGTCGACGACTGCGTTCTTGACGGCCAAGCAACGCAAACCGTAGCGACACATGACAAGCTCCTTGGGCTCCGTATCGGCAGAGTTAACAGCACTCGCTTAGTGTGTACGCACCAGGATGTTGGGCAGCACCTGCAGCGCCGCAGGGGGGAGCGCGTCCTCGTACTTGGTGGTCGCCATCGTCTTGTCTTCTGCTTCAAGTCTGTCGAGCGCGGGATTGGATCGCTTCTTGCGCCAGAAAGAAACGGAGAAAGAGCGAGGAGTGATGTGTCGAGTGTGTAGCCCACACGAATGTTGGGTGACCCACACGAGTATGTCGTGGACCACACGCGCATTGGGTGGCGTGAGTGATGGGTGTTCGCACTTTCTCGTGCTCGAGGAACGTGCTTGGGTAAGGTTTAGGTGGATCGGTTTCGAGAGGGCTTCCTTTTTCGAGCCAAAAAAAGCCCGTGTCATCAAACGCGTTTGCACATCCCAGCGTCAGCCTTTACAAATTGATACACTGCAACAAGAGGAGAGAGCCAACCCCAACCAACTGTATGTCCCAATCCTACTCCGTGACCTGCGAGAGTATATAAGTGGGCCACTTTCTATCGCATCCCGCAGCTGGTCAGAGTGACGGTCGCGTTTCACCAGAGCAGTGGTGGTGGTGGCGCCGCCGCCGCCGTTGAAGGCGATCCCGCCCCGCGCGGTGTCGAAGCACGAGCGCGTGCCCTCATGGGCGGCAGTTTTCAATTCGGTTCTCCAAGCGCAAGCGTCACCAACCAGCCTCTCTCCACCCCTCCGCCAAGATGCCTCACGTGCGTCCCCTCTCCACCTGCTGCCTGCCTGCCTGCTGTCCATGTTGCAGCGACCGCCTTGCTGACATCCTTTTGCTTTTGTGATGTGATCCTACAGGCCGGAACCCGTTCGCTCGAGGAGCAGGACCCAGAGATCTTCAACCTCATCGAGGCCGAGAAGAACCGCCAGTGGAAGTGCCTCGAGCTCATCGCGTCCGAGGTACGGAATGCTGTCTGTCCCTTTTTCACAGCGAGTGTTGTGGGTGGAGCATGTTGAAGATGGCATGTGCTGCCACTTCAATGTCGAAGTTGCCGAATGTCTCGTGTGAACATGATGGCTGATGGGGATATTTGCTGCTCTGTGCCTGCTACAGAACTTCACCTCGCGCGCGGTCATGGACTGCCTGGGCTCGTGCCTCACCAACAAGTACGCCGAGGGTCTCCCGAACGCGCGTTACTACGGCGGTAACGAGGTGATCGACAAGATCGAGATCCTGTGCCAGCAGCGCGCGCTCAAGGCCTACGGCCTGGACCAGGACAAGTGGGGCGTCAACGTGCAGCCGTACTCGGGCTCGCCAGCCAACTTCGCCGTCTACACGGCGCTGCTCCGCCCTCACGACCGCATCATGGGCCTCGACCTGCCAAGTGGAGGCCACCTTACCCACGGTTTCTACACCTACTCCAAGGCTGAGAACACCCGCAAGGCCGTGTCCGCCACGTCGGTGTACTTCGAAAGTCTGCCATACCGCGTCAGCCCGGAGACCGGTCTGATCGACTTCGACTCCCTCGCCGAGCTCGCTGCGCTCTTCAAGCCTGCCATGATCGTGTGCGGTGGCAGCGCGTACCCACGTGACTGGGACTACGCTCGCTTCCGCAAGATCGCCGACGACAACGGCGCTCTGCTCATGTGCGACATGGCCCACTACAGTGGTCTGGTCGTCACGGGCGAGCACGCCAGCCCGTTCGAGTACTGCGACGTCGTCACGACCACGACCCACAAGAGTCTGCGTGGTCCTCGCGCCGGTATGATCTTCTTCAAGAAGGACGCTCGCAACTTCGAGCCAAAGATCAACAACGCCGTGTTCCCGGCGCTCCAGGGTGGCCCGCACGAGCACCAGATTGCTGGCATTGCCGCGCAGCTCAAGGAGTGCATGACCCCCGAGTTCAAGGAGTACGTTGTGCAGCTCAAGGCGAACGCCAAGGCCCTCGCCAAGACCCTGACCGACAAGGGTTACACCATGTGCACCGGCGGCACCGACAACCACTTGATCCTGTGGGACCTGCGTCCAGTCGGCGTGACCGGCTCCAAGTTGGAGAAGCTCTGCGACTTGGTGTGCATCACCCTGAACAAGAACGCTGTCCTTGGCGACCGCAGCGCGCTGACCCCAGGCGGTGTCCGCGTCGGCACTCCAGCGTTGACGAGCCGTGGTTTCAAGGAGGCCGAGTTCATCCAGGTGGCTGAGTTCCTGGACCGCGCCGTGAAGCTCTGCACGGAGATCCAGGCCACGAGCGGCAAGAAGCTGGTGGACTTCGTCAAGGCCGCCGAGGCCCACGAAGGCGTCAAGCAGCTCCGCCGCGACGTCAACGCGCTTGCCACCTCGTTCGAGATGCCAGGTTTCGACGTGAACACCATGCGCAACAAGACCCTCGAGGAATAGACTCCCGGGTCCTGACTGCTTTTTCCACTGACGCTCGTGGCATTTTGCTTCTTGATCTCGTATAAACACACAACAAGCAACCATCAATACACGCAGCCCCAGTCGATTGAGTCCCATTAATGCTTCCCACCATTTCGCCTCGAGCCACCAACCACTTTCGCATGTGCGCCACCCATTTTCCGGTGCTTCTGTTTGCGTTGGGTCCGCTCTCTTTTGTTGCAACTCAAAGCTGGCGAATACTTGTGTGTGTTTCCAATTTTGGCTTGTTGCGCTTTCTCACGGAAAGGGCACGACTCAGGACAGACGCTCATGCCTCGAGGACGTGGCTCCACCCGCGCATTTGCTCTGCTGCTCCACTCCCAGACATCCATAGCAACGCTGTCAGTCTCCACTGCGTCCTTTCCAGCACAACCGCTTTCGCCTCACGAGCGCCAGCACGACTCCCAAGTGCAACAGAGCAGGCAACGCCTCCACCACATCGCACATCAGCATGGCGCGACTCGACGCTGCCGCGGAGCGTCCGCTTTCTCTGCGCAAAAGAAGCGACAAGGACTTCAGCGTCGACGGCGGCGTTGGCGTTGCAGGAGACTGGGAAGACGAGAAGCGCGCTGCGGCGCCTGTCGATGACGACGACGATGAAGGCGCGTATCCTGCTGGGGCTGAGTGCGCAGTCGACGGTGAGCATTTCATCCCTGTCCGTTGTGGTATGAAGGTCGTCTGGCTAACCTGCACTGTTTGCGTGTTCAGATGACAAGAGTGTCATCGTTCTGTCCACAGCCGAGCTCTTACCGTATGAGGAGCACGAAGTGGGCCCCGAGATGCTCGTGCTCGCGATCCAGAACATGCGCGAGCAGGAAGACTGGCTCGTGCAGCACGAGGTGCGTTGCGTATGTCTTTATCGCAATTGTATCACGCCTCTAGTGTCTCCATCTAAACTCATGCAACTCACAGGCAACGGTGGCACTGCGCCGCGTGATTGTGCATCACACGTCGGTCATCGACGACCACCACGTGGATTCCTTTCTCAACCACCTCATCCTTGGCTGCGACAACCTGCGCTCAGCTTTATCCAATAACTCGCTGTTGGCGTTCGCCGAGTGCTTCGAGTGGCTCGGCGCAGCGACGCATCGCGACAAGTTCCTGGGCCACGGTGCGCTGCTTGATGTGCTTCTACGCCGCGCGTCGTGTGAGAAGAAGTTCCTGCGCGACGCCGCCGCCTACGCCGTACAGCAAATGGTCGCGTTCCTCGCATCGTGGCAGCTTATCAAGAGCGCCGGCGCGTACGCCAAGACCAAGAATGGTCGGCTCTGCGGCAACGCGGCGCGTGTGGTCTCGTCGAGTCTGCTGCGACTGCAGAAGCAGCAGACAAAGAGCATAGGACACATGGTCACGCTGGACGAGGGCAAGCACATGAGGCAGATCTGCCAGGCGCTCGCTGGCTTCCACGGCTCCAAGGACAAGCGCGCGCGGCTCGAGGCCTCTGCTTCCTTCAAAGTGCTGGGCGACGAGCTGGGTCAGGAGAAGCTCGAGGCGCTGCTCAGGAGCTCTTTGAAGGACCAGTTGAGCGCGAATCGCATCGCGAAGGAGGCGTTCCCTCTGAAGGAATCAGACGCGAGTCACAGCAAAGGCCGGCGCGGCTCGTTGCGCGAGCGGATCCTGCTGGAGGCGTCCAGCTGAGGAGATGCGTAGAGAGAGACTTCAAGTATTAGAGAGAGCGATACGAATGCTAGTAACGAATAATTTAACCAGCCACATACAATCGATAAGCACGAGTGCTGGTGCTGTTGGACAAGCACGTCAATAGATTTATTGTTTGTTTGTTTGTTTGTGGGTGGGTTCTTAGGCTATGAGCGCATTTGACAAAGAGCTGTCAACAGAAGCTCTTCGCTTATGCGACGTTGGCGACGCGCAGCACGATCTGGTTGCCGAGGTCTTCGGAGAGGCTGTCGGAGCTGAGCACGACGACGCGGTCACCCGGCACGAGCCAGCCCATCTTCTTGGCGTCCTTGATGGCCTCGGCCGTGGTCGGGCGGCGGTCCTGCTCCTCCGGCACGACCGGGTAGAGCCCGCGGTGCACCTGGAGCTGGCGGCCGATCTTCTTGTTGTTGGTGAAGCACATGACCGGCACGGTCGGCTTGTACTTGGCCACCATGCGCGCCGTGAAGCCCGTCTCCGTGAGCACGATGAGCAGCTTGGCGTTCATCTCGTGCGCGGTCTTGACGGCCGAGCTCGCGATCGACTCGACGTCCGACGTCGCCGCGTCGAACTCGAGCTCGTAGTGGTTGCCCGAGAGCAGCTCGTCGGCCTCGCGCACGACGGTCATCATCGTGCGCACCGACTCGACCGGGTACTTGCCCTGGGCCACCTCGCCACTGAGCATCACGCAGTCGGCGCCGTCCAGCACGGCGTTGCCGACGTCCGAGACCTCAGCGCGCGTCGGGCGCGGGTTGTTGATCATGGACTCGAGCATCTGCGTCGCCACGATCACGGGTTTGCCCACGGCGTTGCACTTCTCCACCATGTGCTTCTGGTACGTGAGCACCTTCTGCAGCGGGACTTCGACGCCCAAGTCGCCACGAGCGACCATGATGCCGTCCGAGGCCTCGAGGATGCTGTCGAAGTTCTGGATGCCCTCGAGGTTCTCGATCTTCGAGATGATCTTCGGCGCGATGTAGTCCGCACCCCAGTACTTGGCCACGCAGCCGGCCACGAACTCCTTGATCTGCACCACGTCGCTGGCCTTGCGGATGAACGAGGCCGCGATGAAGTCCACGTCGTTCTTCACGCCGAAGTCCAGGTCCTGCTTGTCCTTCTCCGAGAGCGCCGGCAGCTCCACGATGAGCCCCGGGAGGTTCACACCCTTGCGGTTCCCGATCTCCTCCGTGTTGTTGATCACGCAGCGCACCTCGTCGCCCTCAACCTTGATGGCCGTGAGGTGGATGAGGCCGTCGGAGAGCAGCACGGTGTCGCCCACCTTGACGGTCGTGGCCAGCTTGTCGTACGTGATGTAGATCTTGTCGACCGTGCCGATGTTCTCGAAGGCTGGATCGGTCGTCAGCGTGATCTCCTTACCCGTCTCGAGGCGGATCTTCTTGCCGTCCGTCATCTTACCCGTGCGGATCTCCGGACCCTTGGTGTCCAGCAGCACGGCGCGCAGGTTGAAGTTGTGCGACGGCGACCAGTGCACGCCGCGGCATGCGCGCAGGTTGTTGATGCCTGTAGTTATCAAGACACATGTGAGTGCGCCTGTCGATGGCATTGGACAAAGTGAGGAGCTACGGACGTACGCAGAAGGGCTTCGTCGTACTCGGCGTGGGAGAAGTTGATGCGCATGATGCGCAGACCCTCGTCCGTCAGGCGCTGCGTCATCTCCGGGCTCTCGGACACTGGGCCGATCGTGCCGACAATCTACATCAAAAGGGTTCCAACAGCTTCTTTAGTACGCCAGTGTTTACCAGTTCAATACGCTAGCGTTCACAAGCGCATACACATACCTTGGTCATGGAGAACTTGTCACTGCGCGGGTTCTTGTACGCCTCGAGCTTGCTGAAGGAGCGCGTGGACGCCACAGCGGAGGCGCGGCCGGCGGCCAGCGAGCGGAAGGCGAGGCTGCGGAGCATCTTTGGAGAGGAGAGGGGGGGAGGGGACGAAGGGGGTTGGGAACTGCAGAGAGAGAGAGAGAGAGAGAGACACACACACACACACAGACGAGGAGTGTTAATGCGCTGCACAGAATTGTGCAGGGGCGCTGTCTGTGCGGCGAGCGCACCTGCGGGGGAGCTGTCCGGTTGCGTTGTGAGGGGATTCTCTGCGCGTTTGTGGTGGTGGGCGTGAGCTCTTTGGTGCTTGGGGCGTTTGCTGCTTGGGAACAGCGACAAGAGCCCATCTCCCTTTTTCTGGATTTATGCGTACTTAGAGCGGTCTTTCTGGGACCGGTTCCGAACGGACCGTGCAAAAACGATGCGATTTGATCGAAGCGAACTTGCGGAAAAGCACTTCCAATATAAAAGCAATCGATAGATTCAAATAGCCTATTTGAAATATAGACAAGATAGACTGGCCCCGCATAACGCGTACACGAGCTGACTTCAACCCATCCTCCAAAGTGTTTCCCACGTGCGTCATCCAGCAACGTGTTTGACCATTCAAATGCACCCCGCACGCGTAACCTTTGGCGAGTGATAAGACATTGGCGTCGAGTTGTAGGACATTAGCGTCGAGTGGTAGGCCGTCTGTGCGTCGGTCATCGAGGACAAAGCCCACTGGGTCATCATCGCCAATGGGGACCAGTCCACTGTGCATCCGGAGACAGCGACTCACTTGCGCCTCCATCGCGCACCGCACCACGCCGCACGAGTCTATGGGCGGCATTCATGCAATACAGTGCATGAAGCAGCGCATTCCAGTTCTCCAATAGCGCGACTGCCGTCTTAGTGCATGGGTGAAGCCGTTGTTCATTAGTGTACCTACCTTACCTTGCCTACTTCCCAACCAGTTCCTAAAGCACAAGCGGGTCTATTTGACGCGCGAGACGAACTTGTACTGGTTGAGCTGGCGCAGCGAGCCCTTCTGCACCATGGCGCGGATCGCGCGCTGGATGGCGTTCGGGTTGTAGCCCTGGGCCTCGAGGCGGCTGTAGAGCGCCGCGGTCTCGACGCGCATGCCGATGCGCAGCGTGCGGTTGATACTCTGCTCCACCTCCTGCGCCTTCTCGTGGAAGCCGCCGAAGAGCCCCTGTGTGCCGCCGTCCTTGGCCGCGTTCATGGTCGAGACGCTGAAGAGCCGCACGGCCTCGCGCACGTGGTCGATCGTGGCCTCGTTCTGCAGCTTCATCTTGGCGAGCGACTCGGAGATGCGCACGAGCGCCTCGAGCTGCCGCACGGTCACGGGGATCGTCGTCTCGCCGCCCTGGTTCTTGCGCACGTCGTCGCGCACGCCCACGTAGAAGTCCTGCAGCGCCTGCGCCGCGCCGAACGACAGTCGCGGCGCGCACCGCGTGCGGCAGTACGTGATGAACTTCTTCATGAGCCACGGCTCGTACTCGCCCGTCTTTTCTTCAGTTGCCGACGACTTGGACCCGCCACCGTTGTTACTCGCGTTGCCGCCGCCCGTGTGGATGCGCACGACGTGGGCCGCCATCTGCCGGTCGCGCGCGTCGTCTTGGATGTCGCGCACGATGAAGATCATGTCGAAGCGCGACAGGATCGTGCTCATGAGGTCGATGTTCTCGGACGCGCTGCGCATGTCGTCGTAGCGGCCGAAGACCGGGTTCGCGGCCGCGAGCACGGACGCGCGCGAGTTGAGGATCGTCGTGATGCCGGCCTTGGCGATCGAGATCGTCTGCTGCTCCATGGCCTCGTGGATCGCCACGCGGTCCGACTCGCGCATCTTGTCGAACTCGTCGATGCACACGACGCCGCCGTCCGCGAGCACCATCGCGCCACCTTCCAGGTAGAACTCGCCCTTCGAGTCCTTGATCACGGACGCCGTGAGACCCGCTGCGCTGCTGCCTTTGCCCGAAGTGTACACGCCCACAGGCGCCACTTTCTCTACAAATTTCAGAAATTGACTCTTCGCAGTGGACGGATCGCCCAACAGCAGCACGTTGATGTCGCCTCGTAGCTGCAGGTCGGTGTCCATCACAAAGAGACAGCGATTCATCAGTACTTTTGAGATGGACAACTGTCAGCCAATCATTTTCATCAAAGTGCCCACTCACAATCATTCCGTCCGGGAGACGCTTGCGAGAGCCGCCCACGAGCAGACACGCGATCGCCTTCTTGATGTTCGTCGTGTAGTCGCCGTAGATGGACGGCGCGATGCTGGACGAGAGTTTCTCGTAGAGATCCGGGTCGCGCGCCATTTCGTGGAATTTCTCTTCCTCGGCGGGCGAGAACGTCGCCTTCGCACGACCCGCGCCTTCCTCATCGATCTAATACGTATCGCCACAGTCAACACACACAAGTGAGCTTCTCAACCAACACAACATACAACACACAGTGCAGTAGCAATACGAAGCCACACCTCAATGCCCACGACGCGGATGTAGAGCGTGCGGATGGCGACGGCGCCGACCTGCTTCGCGCCGGCGTTCACCACGGACGTGATGCCCACGACCGACACGCGCGTGCCCGGCGACGCCTTGTCCACGAGGTGGCGGTCTGCGATGAGCGCCAAGTTGCGCGGCATCTCGCCCGTGGGCACCACCTCGGGGTTCTCCTGGAGCTTGAGCGTCTGCTGGTCGACGTAGTCGCCTCGGTCAGGGAGCACGATGTACGAGTCCTTCGGACAGAGCTCGCCGCCCTGCTCTTCCTCGCGATTGCGGTCGCACATGCGCGGGATGTTGATGCCGCCGAGTCCGGACACGGCCACGCGCTTCGTGTTGCCGCAGTTCTTGCAGCGCAGCGTCGCCGACACGCACTTGGTGCGCACGCGCGTGGCGCTGATCACGATACCGGGCACCTTCACCAAGCGGTTGATCTCCTGCGCGTGCACGGAGCGCAGCGCGGCGGGCGCCTGGTCGCTGGAGATCACGGCCTGGATGTCCGGCAGGTTCTTGACGTTCACGGCCTCGCTGCTCACGGCGCCGTCCACGGTCGTCGTCTGCTGCTCGCTGCGGTTGAGCACGAGCAGGTACGCGAGCATCTCCTTGGCGGCGTTCTCGAGCAGCGGCAGGTGGTCCTTCGGGTTCTTGAGCATCAGGTCCTGCAGGAACTGGTCGTAGGTGGCCAGGTGGCTCAGGCTCACGGTGAAGAAGTAGTTGTTGCGCCGGTAGTTGGCGATGAGCTGCTCGCGGTAGAAGAAGATCGGCCCCACGCGGAAGTTGCGCAGGAACTCGTGCAGGCGCCGCTGGATCGCGATGGGCGACGTGTCCTGCGCGTCGCGCGCCGCCACGGCCGACGCGCTCTCCATGCCCATGGAGGACACGCGGCCCACGTCCCAGTCCATGCCTGCTGCTTTGTGCTTGGTTGTTTTTGGTGTTGCGCTTTTGCTGCTTGCGTTGGCGCGCTTTTTGGCGCGCGGACGATTATGGGTCTGGATAAGAGAGAATATGCTGAGATTGCTTAGGAGAGATCGGTACACAAGGGACTTCCAAATGCCAAGATCAAGCTTGAAAGTGGATCCCCTTGCGAAGTTGATCGGAGTCAGAAACCTCTCTCGAGAGCGGGTTGTTTTGCACCGGTGTTTCGATTTCGCACAGCGAGTCCTGGTAGAACGGATAACCAGGAGGAGCAAATCCCTTGAGCGGCAGTTGGGGTTCCTCTCTTCGAAGAAGGAGCTTTGTCGGTCGGTTGCTTTATCGAGCTCGCATTGTGGCAGCTCTGTTATACCGCATTTGCCTCTTTTAAGAAGAGCACGCTTTGTCAGGACACGGTGATCCGGAATTGTCCGTCGTGGCTCTTTGCGTTTATTTGAGCAATGGTTTTGAAGGCGAGTCGGCTTTTATAAAATGTGAGGAGCTAGGGAGAGCCTATTTTATATGAAGGAAATGGGTTGAAGAGGAGACAACCCTTTTTCCAGTCTTCAGGAAAGGTGGGTGAACGAACCACGCAACCGCCACGAAGCAGACAATATGTGGACAGCGGGAGCACCTCTCGCACGAGATCAGCGTTTGGAAGCGCGTGCTTTGCCACGTCACCAGCAGCGATTCGCTCCCCATTGTTAAGCAGCACACGCGGATCGCCGTTCACCTTGAAGAGCTCCTGGCCGCAAGTGTAGACGCGCAGCAGCAGCTTGCGTCGGATGGCTTGCTGGAGCTCGTCCAGGTCGGTCATTGATGCAAGGTCGATGGGAAGACGCGGTGCTGCTTCAGCGAGAGGCAGTTGAGCGCCAACATGCTTGGCGATTTCAGCCGAGTGAGTCAAAATGCATTCTTCGCAAGCTTGCTTGCTGAGAGCGAGTGCCGGTTGGGAGCGAACCCAGCAGATGCGAAAAGTGTCCATGTCAAAATCACCTCTAGTTTGGACAAATTGGTCTAATGTGGACACCTGAAGGTCGAACTGTCCACATGCACACTGGACATCACTGGAAACCGCCCAGTGTTGTGGCGCAAAGTCACTGAGCTTTCGATTGGGGTTAAGACGGTCGTTCCGATGCTATCAGGCCCTGTTGAGCAAGGCGTCTGAACAACTCTTTCTCTTAGTCGGCGGCGTTCTTCTTTAGAAAGGAACGCCTCTCCGGTCCCCACCAATCAAATGAACTCACGCGGTTAGTTCTCCGGCTCGTCGTCGTCCTCCTGCGACGTCCAGAGCGTGAGGTTGTCGCGCAGCAGCTGCATAATGAGCGTGCTGTCGCGGTACGACTCGTCCGAGAGCGTGTCGAGCTCGGCGATCGCGTCGTCGAAGGCTCTCTTGGCCAAGCCGCACGCCTGGTCGAGCGAGTTGAGGATGTCGTAGTAGAAGACGGAGAAGTTGAGCGCCAGACCGAGGCGGATCGGGTGTGTGGGCGTGAGCTCGGCCATGGCGACCGTCGACGCCTCCTTGTATCCCTCGAGCGCCTTGCGCGCGCTGTCGGCGCGCTCGTCGTCCACCTGGAACTCGGCGATGTAGCGGTAGTAGTCGCCCTTAGTCTTGTAGTAGAACACCTTGCTCTCCTCCGAGAGCGACTTGGGCAGCAGGTGCTTGTCGATGATCGTGAGCATGTCGTTGCAGAGTTCGTCCAGCTCGCGCTCGATCTTCAAGCGGTAGCCTTTGATGTCACGCACAGAGGCATCGTCGCTCTTGGCCTTGCTCTCGATCGACGAGATCACGCGCCAGGCCGCACGACGCGCGCCGATTACGTTCTTGTACGCGACCGAGAGCAGGTTGCGCTCCTCGATCGTGAGCTCGTCGTCCGCGCTCGTCGCCACGAGCTTGATGTGCTCGACCATGTCGTCATAGCTGCATGGCATGACAAAGGATGGAAACGTGAGTGTATCGTGGGAGAGGTGACATACAACAGAATGAGATGCGGACGTACCGCTCGGCTTGCTCGTCGAGTCTGGCGAGGAACGTGAGGGCGCTGCGGTCCATGGCTTGCAAAAGAGGAGGAGGTCTTGAGGGAAAGGTGGAGGTCGTCCTGTGTGCTTTGAGGCAAATTGAACAATGACCAGTTGGCAGGTCGTTCGCTCGTCGTGAGCGCCTGGCAATATTTCGCCATCCAGCAAGCGGCAGAGCCAGTTGAAGTGATGAGGAGGGGATCAGCATTTTCTTCTCAGGTGCGTCACGTTTGCTCTACACCAACCGCTCGCTCGCGTGAGCCCATCGCCACAGGCCCATGCCGCAGCTATCTATGATAGCACACGTGTGCTCTTTCGTCTGCAGCACAAGGGGCAATGGCGGCGACGACAGCGCGAAGAGCTACGTGCGCCACGTTGAACTTGGGCTCGTGTCGGCTGGCGATCGTGAAAAGTTGCCGTTCACCATCATTCTGATTCAGAATGCGTGTGATGTCGCCTTTCTTGTTTCCGCTGATTGGCTAAGTGGACCACTGATGCGCACAGTCCAGCGAATCAAAAGATAAGTAGACAAAAGGCGACGCCGATTCGCTGAAGGAGGCGATGACGCGCACCGCACAGCCAATCATGGAGCTCGATGCGTGACCACGAAGAACTGCGCTCCTGAACGCTCTGCCCTGAGCATGACGGCGGTCTCCCATGAAAGTCATCCAGACACCGAGAAGACTGCTCATCCAACGACGTCTATGATACACCACTGACTTAGACATACTAGAGCGCCACTACACCTTCCTCATATGACACATACACTGTCCTTGGCGGCCACGAGTGGTCACCAGCGCGCCTCTTCGTCATTGTCCTCCTCCACGACAAGGTGGACGTCCTTGAGCATCGAAGTGTCCGCCACCTCGTCACAGCCGGACAGATTCAGCGAGTGCACCCGTCCAAGAGCTGAGACATCGCGCACGCGCTTGCAGTGCCTGAGCGAGAGCGTGTGGACGTCACCGAGCGCGGAGACGTCCTCCACCAGGTGGCAGTAGCTCAGGTCGAGCGTG
>JAASFQ010000619.1:0-17758 GCA_023333845.1 Globisporangium polare | reverse complement strand
GACCACTCCAAGGCACCTGAGTCGATCGAGCGTTTGCGCTCGGTGGTCAGTTCGTTTCTGCACCTAAGCTCCTTCTTCTTATCCAGTAGCAACAGCCACAGCCACACACGCATGCACTCGGGCTTAGCAGCAACAGACTCATCGAAAGTCCAGGAGCTCCGACTGCACCTGTTCCAGACGATCTCGAGCTTGGTGCTGGAACAGTGGAGCCACTCTGCAACGATCGTGCTGACGCTCACGCCGTGTCTCTTTGAGCTCTTCAATGGCGCTCAGGCTCACGATAGTATCACAAGTGATTCCCCATCGAACCAACAGATCGTTTCACTGGGGAAGCTGCTCTTCATGCTGAGCAAGGAGAGTGCGAACGACGCAGAGTTCTGCAATGTTCAGTACGTTGAGGCCGCTCTCAGTGTCATCTCCAAGGCGTGTGGTGCAATGCATAACAGCACCACGAGAGACAGGAAGCCTCGTCACCACCGTGACAATAGCAGTGACGTGGTACAGATCGACCGCCTCACACTTGCGTTCCCCACGAAAATGCTCATCTACGTCGCGGGGACGCTCAAGAACACGTCGAGCGCCGAGGAGAAGATGCTCAAGCTGCTCGCGACGAACGGCGCGATCGCGACTTTGAGCGACACGATGCGCTGGCGCTCGAGCGATCAACAGCAGAACAAGGAGATCGCGCAGTTTCTGATCCAGACCACGGGTGTGCTGCGCAACCTCTCGGTCGCCAAGAGCTACCACAAGCAGTTCATCGAGGCTCAGGTACCCTCGCGGCTCTGCACGATGATCCCAGCGTTCATTGGTCACCTGGAGCTCATGGGGAACGTGTCGAGGATCCTGAGCAAGCTCACATTGCACGAGCTCCCTCGCGCGCAGATCAACCAGCAGATGGCGGCTAACCTGTGCAACCTCATGGCCGTCGTCGACTGCTCGCAGAACAAGTCGCTCTCCTTTCTCGATCAGCAACAACAACAGCAGCAGAAGTCCGAGAACAGGTTCCAGGATATCCTGCTCATCCGCATGTTCTTCGTGCTGGGTAATCTGTGCGCTGGCAATGACCGCAACCGCCTGTTCATCGCACTCGACTGCGATGGGATCCACGTGTTGTTACAGACACTGCAATTCTACGCATCACAGTACGTCAAGCAGCGCGAGCATGATAACGATAACACCAGTGGCGACCAGCATGCTGCTGACGACGAAGCCCAAGACGGCGGTGATGCCAGCTCAGGAAGCCAGCAAAGCGGCGAGGTGCTCGTGAAACTGGTCCGCTTGCTAGCGAACCTCGCGATCAACGCCGAGGTCGGAGCGAGTCTCAACCGCGAGAACGCGCAGATGAGCGCTCTGCTCGAGACGCTCGACCAGGCGCAGCGCGTGGGCGACGAAGAGCTCATGCTCAACATCGTCAGCTGCATCACGAACTTGTCCTACTACAGCCCGTCGACTGCCTCGTCATCCTCTTCGTCACCAGTGGCCAGCAGCAGCACCATTCTCCATCAGAGCCGGAACAGCTTCATCGAGGGCAACCGTATCGAGATCACGTCGCTGCTCTCGCAAATCCTTCTGAACCGCAACGAAGAGGCCGTCGTCGAGGCCACACGCGCTTTTGGTAACCTCACGCGCTTCAAGGACGTGCTCTGCTTCATGAGCGAGCGTAAGGTGCTCGACTGCTTCGTCGTGCTGCTCGACCACAGCAACCGCGAGATCGTGTACACGGTCTGCGGCGTGCTCATGAACGCCGCGCTGGACGAGTCCACGCGGCAGCAGCTGCTCAGAGTGCGTCCCGACAGCAGTAGTAGCAACGACGTCCGCACCCTGCTGCTTGGGATCGTCGAGTGCGCGGCCGCAGACGACATCGACATGACGTGCATCGCCTGCAAAGTGCTCTACAACCTGCTGCTCGCGAATGGGACCCCACGCAGTGGTAGTATTGGAGACTTCGATAGTGAAGCGCTGCACGGCGTCGTCCAGCAGATCATCAAGACGATGGACGCACAGGACGCACGCTCAGGGGGAAATCGACAACCACACGTGAACCAAAAATCGCCAGCGAGTCGGAAAAACCGAGGCACGAGGCATGACGACAATGGCTCAAATGACGATGAAGCCAACGATGAAGATGATGGCGACGGCCAGTCGAGTAGCTGGCGAGAGCTGCGGCTCGTGCTGCCTCAGCTGCTGCGAGGCGCTGCACGATAGATAGATACAGTAGACGAATTATGACAAGCAACGACAGCCATTCATTAGTTTCCCTTAAACCGCACACTCAATGAAGAACCGATTGTGTGTATACGAGGATAAAGAACTGGTGGCGAGGACGCTTTCATAGAAACAAACACAACAGGCTCAGCAAAGCGCCTTCTCTTCTGCTGACAGCAAAAATGCGGAGGTGTGAGGCTTTCGTTTCTCTTTACACATGCGCAGCGCCGGCCTTGTGCGGGCCGCCACGGATCAAAGGCGCCGACTCCTCACCGTGCGCGATCGGCTGCGGCGTGTGCTTGGCGTGATAGATCGTCACGACGAGCGCCGCGAACGTGATCGCGAGCAGCAGGCCGATCGTGTTGCCCAGCACGCAGTCCAGTGCCATGTAGCCGCTCACCTGCTGGCCGTTCAAGATGCCCGCGACGTTGCAGCTCGCGTTGAACGAGAGCTTCTCGAGGATGCCGGTGGCTGTTGATGCAAATGAGAACGAGTGATGTCAGTGACGATGATGCTCGAGCTCCTGTGACGAGCGGGTAGACAATAGATTTCTTACCAACGGTGAGGTAGACAAGGCCGAGGATGCCGATGCCGAGACCGATGTGGAACGGGCTCACCTCCGCGCGGACGGAGCGACGCGCGCCAGGGTAGAAGAACACGATGAAGCTGACGAGGTACTGCATCACGCAACATCGAAAGAGACACTTGAGCCAATTGCTGAATGGGGGGTAACCTCAAGATCAATGTTGCTAAGACTTACGTGTCCGCCGAAGAGGATCAGCGAGAGCAGACCCAACCAGCTGTGCAGACTGTACAGGTTGGTGATGCTGTGCTCGTTGTGGAAGCGGAAGACTGCGATGGCGCCGACGACCGCGCTCACAAAGCCGAGCGCGTGCAGCGACAGGTGGATACGCTGTTCAAACCGAAGCACACCCCAATCATTAGTAAACAACAGCTCAACCACAAGACACCATACAATCGCGTAACAAGAGCTTACCTTGTTGGTGTCGTGGCTGAACGGCAACGAGATGTACGCGAGCGCGGCCTGCGTCGAGCAGAAGACGAAGCCGAAGGTCATGAGGAACGGGTGCCAGTTGAAGACGCGACCGTCGGCGTAGGCCCACGAGAAGCCCGCGAGGCTCTTCTCCATCACGAGGTCGCCCGCCTTGACGTACTGCGTGAGCGCCGAGCCCATCCATATGCCCACGAGCACGAGGATCACCACTGGTAGCGCCTGTGAGCAGCGATTGTGGAGGCGTTAGTGACTGTAGCCATGAGATGCACGCATGAGAGGAACGTACGTGCGCCACAATGCGGAAACCGAGTGCGAGCTTCTGGGTCATAATGTCTTGCGTGAGGAGGTTACCGCGAGCTGGTGGTCGAGCGCGAGTGTGTGTGTGTGTGTGGCTCTAACGGCGCTTGTTGGGAAATGGTGCTTTGTGGCGTGCGCATGGCCGCTTGCTTGGATTTGGATTTGGAGCTCTTCAACACTCGTCGAGGTCCCCCTTATTCAGCATCTTTCGTCCCCCCTTTATCTGCCTCCTTATTTTACAGCCAGCGATTTGAAGCGCATTATCAATGCAGAAATCACAAAAGATTGGCGATGGTGCCTGCTGTTAGAGGGTCGAGATAGTCCGGTTGGAGCCCTTAAGCAGCACCAACGATTCGAAATCACCACCAAAACGATGCATGCTCTCATTTTCGAGACGCTCTTATAGCCGTTTCACGAATCAAGAGATCGCTTCTTATAACCCTCGCTTGTCAAAAGATTCCGTCATTCGCGAAACGGTGTCTATTCTGGTAATAGGCAGAACTACCATTTTGTTTTGGGGGGAGATGTGCCATGCTTCGGAACCCTTCGTCACCAGCAGCGCTGATCGACGGCGCTCTTCTCCTGAGCCACTGGCGCTGGCGAGTTGATGAGTGTGAGCTAAGCGCGCATTCAAAAGTGCAATTCGTTCCCCATCACGCGGCGCTTGGCACTTGTCGTCCAAGCCGGGACTCCAAGTCACGGCTCCGCGTCGATCAAGTCGCGATCGTCGTCGTTCAAGTCCCGCTTCTGGTCACTTGATTTCCCGCTCCAGCCCGCGTTTGGCCACCCAAGTCCTGCTCCTGCCGCGTCCAGAACCGCTCGTCGCAGATAGCATTTGTGAGCTCCCAGGCGCCACCATGCCGAAGCGAGCCACCCTTTCACGTGTGTTGTTTTCATTGTTGTTTAAATTGCGCATTGCCTCTCGACAGCGTCTCGCACGAGCTGTCCCGGCCGTCTCTGGTCGTTCGATGGAGCTCGTTGTTGAGCGACCATGTGGAGCGCGCAAGACGCTGTGGTCGATGAGTTTGCAGAGGAAAGAAGCGCCTTTTTAGTGTGAGTATTCTGTGACAAGCTCATTTTCAGCAAGGAGCAACAATCGCTCAAACATGATCAAACAAAACCAATAATCTTCGCTGGAAAATACGTGCAACTTCGTCGTTGAACGCGAGCAAATGGTCACCTGGCTCTTCTATTCGAGTCTGAGCGACTTTGGAGCCGAGCAGCATGCACGGGTGTCGTTGAACGGGATGAAAAATCAACCCTTCGTGCTGTTTCCAAGCTGTTATGAGCGACATGTCCCCTCTTCCCATTTCTTCCAATCACCACATCACTATTTACCGTTTCCGAAATGTTATACATGACTTGACGCGTTCGAAATCACTCACAGTTCACTCTCGGCAAACTCCAACGCCCAATCGGACGAGCCACCGGACGGAAGAGCAAGGAGGAGGGCGTGTCCGTGGCTCTCTCTCTCTCTCTCTTGTCTCCATGATGAGCGGACCCACGACCCCTCCTGCGAGTCGTGCTGTTGCTGATGACCAACAGACAGTGGCACCTGCAGCTGCGGCTGGCGTAACGGGTTCGCAGCCCGAGGTCGACGCGCTCGCGGGTGGCGGCTCGCTCTCGGTGGACGGCTTCGTGTACGTGGACGGCAATATGACGGACGCCAAGCCGCCAGCGGTGGATAAGGAGGGTGGTGATGGCAGTGAAGGTGCTGATGCTGATAGGGACGAGGAGCGATCGAACGTGGCGGCGGCGGCGATGGACGTGCGCCACAAGCAGCTCATGTACGCGATCCACTCGCTCAAGATGTACAACCCGGACTTCAACCTCACGCCCGAGGTGCTCGAGATCATGCGCGTGTTCTTCGACGACATGCATCCGGACGACGACGGCACGATCTCGCTGCGCGCGCTCTTCGACGAGATCGAGCGGCTGGACCCGGAGAAGCAGCTGCTCTCCGAGGAGACGCGACAGCTCATGTGGCGCGACATCTCAGGCAACAGCAGGGACGCGAGCGAGCGCATCGACTTCCATGGCTTCTGCGCCTGGGTGATGCGCTGGAAGGAGATCAGCCCCGTGTCTATCCGCAACATGTACACTTCGTGGGCACAGCAGATCGCGATGGTCGACTTTGGGCTGCACGAGGCCGACGGCGTCTTCGTCGTGCGCTCCGAGGAGCTGCCGCCCAGCGACGTGCTCAAGACCGAGATCTCCAAGCTGCTCAAGGCGCGGCAGCGTTTGAACCCGCGCTTGTCTCGCGAGAACTCGAATAAGCTGCGCGTTGCTGGTGACAGTGCGTCGCCGGGCGTTGACAGCCAATCAGTGGACGGCATGGACTCTGTTGATGCGATCACTGGTGCTCAGCTCGCGAATGACGGCATTGTCGGTGATGAGGAAGACGAAGAAGACCTTGGAGGCGCTCAACCAGCCGAATTGACCACCTCAGTAGAACCCGACGGGTCCATGAAGACCATGTCCAAGTCGTTTATCGCTGGCGGCGCGGCGGGTATCGCGGCCAAATCCTTGCTGGCGCCCGTGGACCGCGTGAAGATCATGTTCCAGGTGAACGACAAGCGCCACTTCTCGTTCCGCAACGCGTACCACCTGGCGCGCGAGATCTACGTGCAGGACGGCTTCCGCGCGCTCTTCCGCGGCAACATGCTCAATATCCTGCGCGTGGTGCCGTACGCCGGTGTGCAGCACTCGAGCTTTGACTTTTTCCGGCGCAAGTTCCACGCGTACAACTTTGCCCAAGCGGAGAAGAAGGGAGCGAACGATCAGTTCCAGAAGCTGAGCAACCTGCAACTCGTGACTGCCGGTTCGCTCGCCGGCGGCCTTTCGCTCGTGATGGCGTACCCGCTCGATATCGTGCGCGCGCGCTACATGGTGCAGCAGGGGAAGCACCAGTACCAGACTTTGTACGAGGCCGTCGCATCGATGTACAAGCTCGAAGGTGCGCGGTCGTTCTCGCGAGGACTCGTGCCGTCGCTGCTGGGCACGTTGCCCTACACGGGCATCGGCTTCGCGCTGAACGAGAAGTTCAAGGGTTGGGTACGTCTTACGCTTTACGTTATTTCTATGTTGAAATTGGTTGGCTGGTGCCCAACGTTGCTCTGTCGTGTATCGTGGTGTTGCTAGATGCTGGAGTTCAAGTACGCGAGATTAGACGAAGAAGCGAGAGCCGACGCGCCGCGGCTGCACCCGTTCTCCAAGTTCCTTTGCTCGTACTTTGCCGCATGCATCGCGCAGACAAGTACGTTGTTGCTCTCTGGCTTGTGGTTCTTAAGGTCCGAGGGCTTGTTATGAACAATCTTGTGCGTGAATTCTCACAGCAACATACCCGATGGACACGATCCGCCGACGGATCCAAACGGACGGGTTCGTTCCGGGCACGAAGGGCAAGCTGCGCTACACGGGGGTGATGACCACGGCGCGCATAATTATTGCCCAAGAGGGCTGGCGAGGCTTCTTCAAGGGGGTCTCGGTCAACTGGATGAGGGTGCGTCTTAGTTTTCATCCATCATGGCTATGTGAGAGACTTGTGAGCCAGTATCTAACTGCGTGCGCGTGTCTGTTTCTTTATTCGACAGAGCCCATTGGCGACAGGTATCAGTCTCACAACGTACGATATTCTCAAGGAAGCCATGGGTGTAGAGAAAATAGTTTAACAAGCGCCATCTCAATAGAACTAACCCAACCAACTAACTCTCATCTCGCAACCACACAAGGGAACTCGAGTCAGTCTAGCTGCTGTCTTGGTGTCAGCGCTGTTCAATCAGCACGAGGTCGTTCAGGTCGCTCGAGGCGTTCATGCCTCCGAAGACCAGCAGCGCCTGCTTCGCCGCTTCCGCTTTGTCTGAAGCAGCTGGAGAATTCAGTGTGACGGTGCAGCCGGCGTGCCCAAACCGCTCCAGCACAGTCGGCGCCGGCGAGGTCTCGGGGCAATCCGTGTTCTCGTGACCGCTCTTCTCATCACCATGAGCATCCTCATTCTCAGCACCACTGTTCGATCGCATCCAGGACTCGGCGTCCTCATGGTACTCCCAGCAATCACTGCGGATCGCGCCGCCGTCGAAGCCGCCGAAGCTCACGAGTGCGCCATCTACCAGTCCAGCGGCGTGCGAGCAGCGGTTCCACTCGCAGATGGGGACGAGCTGCCACTCCCAGGTCGTAAAGTCCAGGATCACCATGTCTGTGCAGATGTTGCCGTGTACATTCCGCCCTCCACTAAAGCAGATCAAAGATGGCGATGATGATGAAGCCGAGCCAGGTAGCAGCGTCGCGCAGTGGAGCTCTCGCGCCTCCGGCTTCTCTCTGGTGCAGCATTCGACTTTCTCCCACTTCAGGTGCTCCTTTATATCGCCACATTCTTCAGTCGACACTGGGATCCGCAGCGCGAACGCGTCGTCAAAAGTACCGTCTTCTGGTGACGAGCCGCCGTAGATCAGCATCCGATGGTGCGAACTGTTCGCTTCAGATGGCGGTAGGAGGACCGCAGCATGGGCGTTGCGCGGCATGGGGACTTCGCCGTCCGCGATTTTCGCCTTCGACCATTTTCGCGACTCTGACAAATTCCCATGCACGAGGTGGTTAGTCCATCTCCACTGCATGAACTATACGAAGCAGAAGTATGAATCTCAGCTTACGAGTGTCGAAGACGCGGACGTCGTTGTAGACCTCGCAGGCCATCGAGTTGAGGCCGCCGAAGACGAAGATGCGCTGGCCGATAGCGACCGCCGAGTGGCCACTGCGAGCCGGGAACTTGCTGTCTTCAGCCTTGACCAGCGTCCATTCACGGGTGTCTAAATGATGAGCACATGGGAAGTTGTGCGAGGCTTTAACGAGTGGCTGCCATGCTAGCAGAACCAATAGAGGAGCATACCGTACCGAGATCAAACTTGTGGACGTCGCCAAAGCACGTGGCTTCTCTGTTGGCGCCGCCTATGAGGTACACGTCGCCATCGTCCATCTGGGTGAGCGTCGCGCCGCCGCGCTGCTGAGGCTGCATGGAGCCAGGCTTGAGCTCTAAATTGGCCACAGTGAAGGCGCGGACGTGTTCTCCTCCGTCTCGCTGGTTCTCTTGCATCTTGAGCTCTCTTTCTCTGTCAATGGCTTGTCGTTTAATGATGAGCTGGTGCTTCTTTCTTTGCTGTGTCAGTATGGCTGAATGTGGTGAAGAGGCACCGGGTGCTTGGAGTCGCGACCATTGAGGATCCGCGGCAACGCTTCACCCACATGATAGAGAACACAGAATCACACAGATGATGATTGTAACATTACGTTAAGCTTCCCTGTGTGTGAGTATTTTTTGTTAGTAGAATCTATCAGTAGCGTGCTGGTGGTGGCGGCGGTGGGGGCATCCCGTGTCCCCCTGCCATCCCCATCCCTGCGGCCATCGGCATCGGCGGCGGCGGTGGTGGCGGGGCCATGCCGCCCATTTGGTACATGCCCATGCCCATGCTCTGTGGCGGTGGTGGCGCCATCATGCCCATGTATCCACCACCACCAACGCCGTTCATGTGCGCCATTGGCGGCGGCGGTGGGGGCGCCATGGGTGCCGAGCCATTGCCGATCATCTCTGCTGCTGACGAGCCGCCGGCTGCCGTCGTAAATGCGAAGCGCGTGTGCGGCTTGAGCTTGTTTGGGTTGGTCTGCGCGAGCAGGCGCTCAGCCTCAGAGCCGTGGCGCTCGTTGTTGCTGTCCTTCTTGTACGCGTACTGGACGACGACCTGGCGGTTGCAGAGATACTGGCCGTTCATGCACTCGATCGCGAGGTCCGAGGCCTCGAACGAGTCGAAGCTGATGAACCCGAAGCCGCGCGAGGCCTTTGTTTCGGAGTCGCGCATGACCTTGGGCGTCTCGATGATGCCGCCAAAGGCAGAGAACGTGTCGTAGAGCAGCTTCTCGTCCACCTCCGGGTCCAGGTTGCCGATGAAGAGGTTCGCGCCGATGTCCAGGTTCTTCTTGTCCTGCGACGCCTTCTTCACGCGCACGACCTTGCCGTAGAGCTGCACCATGTTCATCACCTTGAGCGCGTACTCGGCGCACTCCTCCGTGCGGAACTCGACGAAGCCGTAGTTCTGGTGCGTGTTCGTGACCTTGTCGCGCGGCATGTGCACGTTGATGACTGAGCCGGCCTGCAGCATGAGCTCCCAGAGAAGCTCCTCGCTCACTTTGTCGTCCAGGTTGCCCACGTACACCGTCGCATCCTGGTTGCGCTGCTCGATCGCGGCCGACATCGTCCGAGCTTTCCTTGCTTTCCGGCTTGCTTTGCGATATGAGAGCTTCTTGAGTGGGTGAGATGGCGGTGAAAGAGTGACACCTTGATGGCACTCTTCTGAGATTATCTACATAACAGTCTGTAACTTTGGAGGAAAACTACAGATATAGACCATGAGTATCTTCAACAGAGCGCCTTGACAGATTGAAAGAAACAACAGACAGATACAACAATGGAGTTCGCGGCGGCGGCGCAAGAGTGGACGGAGCTGCTGCGCGACGCGGCACAGAGCGCGTTCGCCAAGAAGCACGAGGACGTGGTTCTGCGTCTCGCGGTCGCGCTCGCCTGTGCGCAGGTATGTGCGTGTTATTGCTGCCTGTGCATTGTGGTAGGATTGGACGAGTGGCGACTGACATGGCTTTTCATGCACAGGACTTGGAGGATGCGATCGACTATGATGCTATCAGCGCACACTGCGAGAGCAAGGCGGTACGACTCTTGCTGTGTAGTGTTGCTATTGTGGGCCAAGTTTGAATTACTGATGGTATCTTTTGTGCGCTGTCGTGCAGGACGAGCAGGTGCTGCTGAGCTTCGCGTTCGTGATCAAGCGCCTGCTGGACGTCATCATCCGCGACCACATGCGCTTCCTGCTCCCAGAGAACCAGATTTCGCAGAGTGAGGAGAGCTCTGCGTCACAGAAGAACTCGCTCGTGCAGCAGCAGGCGCTGCTTCGCAAGATCCCAGGCGACTTCCAACAGGCGTTCCTCGAGACGCTGCGAGCCAAGTGCGTTGTGGACATGCCTGACAGAATTGAGATGGTGCACCAATGGCTAATGGCACGTTGTGTTGTTGCTTAGCTGGGATACACTGGAAGATGCTGCGCACAAGAGCAAGTTCTCGCTGCCGAGACTCAGCGACATGCAATGGTATGCTGTAATCCACAGCCCCTGGAAGTCGTGATCGCTTTGATAACACACATTCTGATCATTATCGTGCACGCCTTGCTTGCTTGTAGGACTATCGTACCCCCGAATGTGGTGGTGGTGAGAATACAGACGAGCGATGGCCAGTCGCGCACGATGCAAGTTCCAATGCGCCAGTTCCACCAGCTCCGCTTCAACGCAGCGAAGGTGAGCGAGCACTCAAGATGGATCGACGATGCACCTGAACTATGGTCGTAACGACACTTTGCTCATACTGCCATAGGTGCTGCAAGAGATGAACCAAGTAGAAGCGCATCCCGTCATGCGGCTGACGAGAACTGAGCAGACTCACGGCCACGCTCGTACTGCGAACATCCCATGAACGCCACCCAGATATGTTTTCCATACAAAAAGAGCCAGCAAACAGTAGGCAGTGAGCACATGCACAGGCGTGTTTCGTTTTTATTTTGAAAGTGTCTAAAGCTAATTCTTCATGCGCTTCTTCGAGTTGGCGAAGCACTCGCCCCAGAGACACACGGTCTTGCCGCGCATGATCTGCGAGAACGCGTCGAATGTGTACGACTCGCGCGCGTTCGCCTCCGCGGCTGTGATCTTCTTGGCGTCCACCTGGGCCTGGAGGTCGGCCTCGAGCAGCTCGTGGGGCGTCGCGGCCTTGTATTGCTGGAACGGGATCGTCTCTTCCTTGATGGGCAGCACGCGCTTCTCTGACGGGATCTGGTACGTCTTGAGCAGCAGTTCTAATAGAGAGAGAGAGAGAGAGATCACACACACATTTATGAGTGAGCATGTCACTAAATCGCTAAATCGAATCAGGTATCAAAGACAGAGAGCTTCGCGTACCAAGCAAGCGCTCGAACTGCGGCTGCGTGATCTCGCGCTCGGGCTCCTCGCTCTCCTCGCTCTCGTTCTCGTGCGAGTTGGTTGCGAGGTCGAAGAGGCACTGGAGACGATCCTCCACCGGTCCCTTCACCACCATCGAGAACGCGACCATGAGCGCGTCCACGTCGACCTTCTTGTTCTCGTCGCGGTCAAGGCTGATCAGCACGCGCTCCAAGTGGTACTGCATCATAACATCACCGGGTGTAAGTGTCAAGGTTAGTATGCCGTCTCAGCAAGTACACAAGAGCGTGTGATGCGTACCGCATTGCGCAGTCCACTCGGACAGGCGTCGCCGAGCTTGTAGCCCAGGTAGCGGTCAAAGTGCTCCATGGCGGCCTTGCCCGTCGGGAACGCCTTGAACACCGTCGAGCGCACCGACTCGTACGTCTCTGACCTGTTGATCACACGGAACAAGCATTTATCATTAACACCGCAGCACACAAACAGACCATCCTAATAGCATCCACAACAGATGCGTACGTGACGTCGTTGGCGCTGCGCAGCTCCCAGGCCTCGTAGGGCGAGATCACGGCCTCCTCCGCGATCGGCACCTGGATCGCGTCAAAGTTCTTCTTGTTCTGCGTGCCGCGGTACACGTACAAACCGATGGCGAGCACGATGCCGCCGAGCGTGATGCCCGGGTTGCGACTGAACCAGCCGGGCTTGTACTTCGGCGCCTCACCCTCGGCACCGGCAGCAGCGCCTTCTCCATTCGCGTTGGCGGCAGCTGTGTTCGAGGCAGCAGCGGGCTTGCCGCTCTGGCTCGCAGTGGTCTGCGTAAAGCGGCGCTGCCAGTGGAGAGCACCAGCAGACGCCTGTGGCGCCGTGCGAGTGGCCGCAGTCTGCAGCGCGCAGCGCTTCGCCAGCAGCATCCGCGTCGAGTTCATCATCGTGCTGGCGTCGAAGTGTGTGGCGTGACGGAAGCTGCCGACACAACGGTGTGATCCGGAAACGGTGTGGCGCACACCATTTCTTGTGTTTGATGTGGTCTTTGGGACCGACTTTCCTGTTCAGAGGTCCCGAGCACTCTTCGAGAAAAACAAGTGTGGGGCGGCCCACATCCCACAATTGTGGGGCCGTGAAAAAGCGCGCGCAGCCTCGTGGCTGGCAAAACGCGAACGCAAAAAGGAAGAACCGAGGGAACAGCACCACACGAGGTGTCTTTGCGCGCAACGTGTGCTGGCTGATCTCCTCTCTCTCTCTGTGCGTGCGTGTGTGAGAGAACGGAAAGAAAGACTAGCTGCGGCAAGAGCATGCTCTGCTAAGCGTCCACCTTTTTGTCCCTCTCGTTCGCGCCATTTCTGCTCTGTCGATCGCCTTCTATTGGACAACAACAACAACCTTCCAGCCCCGATTGACACGACTCAAGTGGGGGAGATACACAGATTCGGAGAGCGAGACATTACCGGGTCTAGTGGACGACATACGTGGACGACCATGATGGCGACGGATACCAGCCGCTTGTACCGGTACGCGTGTGTGTGCTTGTGTATGATGCTGGGTTGAAGCGGACGTGTGGCTAGGAAGAGCTCTCGGGCTCGATGTAGAGCTCAACAAGAAGAATGGTCGACTGACTGAGCTGACGCTATGTGTGCACAGAGAGATGGTGGACATTGAGAGGCAGCTGCGGGAACTTCTGCGCTCGAACCCACTCAACGCGCAGGACGCCAATGTGCTCCGGAGCCGGTACGGTTTTCTCCCTGCTGCTGCGAATGGTGACATTACACTATCCATGGCTCTTACTAACACATGCCACGCTTTATGCGCTTGCTGTCCCCGCATCACCAGTCTGATCGAGAAGGCGAAGATGATCACGCAGGTGAACCCGGCGTTCGCGGCGTCCAAGGAGATCGAGCAGGTGCTCTGGAAGCCGTGCTTCTACAAGCGCATCGAGGAGTTCCGCTTGCGCATCCGCAAGTACGCGTCCGCTTCGTCCGGTGACCGCAGCGTGCGTGAGCACTTTGCGCGCGTCTCGCTCGAGTTCCAGCAGTTTCTCAGCGATTCCGCGGCGTTCTACGACCACCTGCGCGAGTCGTACTCCAAGTTCCTGCTGTCCAACCGCGTGAACGGTATCGCCAATGCGTCTGGAGGTCAAGCTTCGTCTTCTTCGTCGGCGGCCTCAGCTGCGAGCGCCATCGCCCGCTGTAGACAAAGCCTGCACCGCTGTTTCATTTTCATGGGCGACCTCGCGCGCTACAGGGAGCTGCACAGCCAAAAGGCCAAGAAGAACTTCGCCGCCGCTGAGAGCTTCTACCACAAGGCGCTGGCACTCATCCCGGGCAATGGCAACCCGCACAACCAGCTGGCCGTGCTCGCAACCTACGTGGAGGCTGAGACCGTCGCCGTGTACCGCTACTGCCGCAGTCTGCTGATCGCGCAGCCGTTCGCGACCGCAGAGGAAAACCTGGCGCTGCTGTTTGAGCGCAGCCGCCAGCGTCCACTCGCGGGACCGTCGCTGATCCCGTTGACGAGCGCGACGTCGTCCAAGGATAAGTCGGCTTTTCTCAAGAGCTTCCTGCACCGGCTCACGCGGATGCACGGGATCCTGTTCTCTATCGCCACGCGTGCGGCCAAGAACAACGGCAACAGTGCTCCAGGTTACAGCTCGTCTTCAAACGCGCCAGTGTACCCGCGCGAGATGGAGAACATCCTGTTCAAGGATCTGAATGCGCTCCTGCGCGCGGGGGTGATTGGTGACGCGCTGCTGCTCAAGCTCGTGGTCACGAACGTCTTCTGCCTCGTGCGCTCGCTGCGCGGGAGCAGCAGCGCCAGGGACGACTCCTTCCGCTTGTCGACGCTCACGATGACGAGCGTCATGGACTTTCTCCTCGAAGAGCTCTCGTTCAAGAAGTCTAACGGTTCCAGCAATTCGATCGAGAGCCTCAACAGTCTGCGTCTACTAGGACCCGTGAGCGTCTTCTGCGACTTTCTGCATCTGAACCCAAAGGTGCTCAACATTCTTGAGTCGGAGCTGAATGACCAACCGACCGCGAGTGCGTTCCTGGAAAGCTTTGCGAGTCTCGTGAACCACGTCAAGATGAAGGATCTCTATGCGCCGCTCGTGAACCTGAGGAACGACCAGCAGGAGCCACTTCGCGTGCAGCAGCTTTCGCTGAAGGAGAACCTGGAGCTCCGCGGCTTTGCGGCCTTTGCGGCGCTGCTGGAGAAATCGCCAGCTGCGATGGCCAAGTGGAACGACGAGATAGCGCTGAGCAGTGCAGCGCCAAATTGCCTCCCAGAGACCGAGGCGCTGCGCATCCGAGCGTGGAACCTGTACAACTTCGGCAAGTTCCTCTGCGACGAGTACGAGGGCAACCCGCTGCTGTACTTCTACCAGGGCACGTTCTCCACGTCGCCCATAGTCGTTGGTTCCGGCGGTGGCTCAAGCTCTGGTGGCGGTTTGGACATCTCGAACTCGTTCCTGCAAGCCGTGGCTGGTGCAAAGGAGAAGACTCCTAGCATCGCGCAGATGCCGACGTTCAACCTCGGTCTCTATGGCTCAAAAGACAACGGCGGGAGCTCGTTCTCGACCTCGGCATCAAAGCAAATCCCGAGTGCGGTCGACGACGACGACGATTTCGACGACGAAGTGATCGTGTTTCAGCCCTCGCCGGCGATGAACCCGATGTCTGCGACTCGTGGTAGTGGCGCGTTCGGTGCTGCTGGTGGTGACGCACTTGGTGGCGGCATGACGTCGTCGTCGTCAACATCTCCGTTTGTTGATCTCTCGAGTCCGTTCAGCATCGGCGCGCCGAACTCGCAGTCGACGCCCGAGCCAAAGCGCAAGTCGTTCAGCGATTCATTCGGCGGCGGTCAAGGAGGAGGATTCGGTGGCAGCAGCTCGGGACTCGGCTCGACGCTCGGGTACCCGAGTTTCCACAGCTTCGGGGACTTTGGCGGCTTCTCCGGACAGGGTTTGCTCGCCGGCTGGGGAAACAGCGACGCCAGTACGACGAGCAACAATGGTGGTGGGCTGGGCAGACCGCCGTCCGTGCCCAAGCCTGGCAGTGGTGGAGCATTCGGGTTGTCCAGCAACAATGGAGCGCCGTTCTCGCCGATGATGGACTTGGCTGCAGTCGAGCGCGAGAGCGCGCTCTACCAGCAGGAAGAGTCGAGTCTGAGCGCATTCTTCAACTCGTCACAGCGCAGCGTGGACTCGTCCAGCGCGCGTACGTCGCCCCGCCCACCACCGCCACCAGGTTTTGGCGGTGGTGCTGGTCTTGGAGCGCAGTCGAGTGCTGGTCATGCGCAGCAACAGCAGCAGCCGCAGTTCTACACGCGCAATCCGTTCATCAACCCATAAACGTCGCGAAGCCTCCGCTGCCAAATTGATTGGCGGTGGGGGCTGTGGAACGGATTGAGAAACCAAGAATGCTGAAGGAAATATCGGATGTTCAGTATCCCAGGGTCGATACCTCGAGTGTTAAGAGCGAGGTTCGACTCAAATGTCTGCAGAGCCTTGCGCGCGCAAGTGGCTGCACGTTGTGGAGATCGAGCAGCGAGAGCATGTAGAGAAACAGCGAAACAGCGCACTGCCAGACAGACAGAGAGAGAGAGAGAACAAGAAAGAAGCGAGCATGGTGGTGATGAAGGAATGCCGGAGCGAGGCGAGAGACGAAAGCGGAGAGGAGTTGGAGAGGCACGGTGCAGGCAGGTCTTCAGGCAGTACGCAGCACACGGATCTCAGCAGATTGGCAGACCGACATCCGCGACGGACGAAGACAAGAACGAAGAAACAAGACAGAAGCGTGAGAATAGGAAGCCAACGGTGAGCACACCAACGAGATCATCTTCGCCAACCAACCTGCAGTAGACGAGAACCAGCGAGAGAGAGAGAGAGAGAGAGAGAAAGACAGAGATAGTGTAGAAGCATAAAGACGGTAGCAAATAGCACGTAGAAGAAGAAGACAGATGGTAGAGAGGCGAGCTTCGTGGCATCACCTCCCAACGAGAATTGCTCATGCGGACAGCAACAGTTTTGCTCCCAAACCCCCACAACTCTGTTGCTTTTCTTCGATTTGCAACCAATCAGAGGGTCCAAATGAGCGAATCTTAAATTCGATTGTCAAAAAGTGGAAAACTGGACCACCAAAACGGGCCGACTTTTTTGCCTTCCAGCTCCTTCCACAAGCAGATCAACGACGAGCAAAAATGGGCGGCGCCGCCAGCAAAGAGGTCGCCAAGAAGGTGGCCGTGAAGGCCACGACCACCACCACAGCTGCTAGTGCGTCTAAATCTGCGGCTCCACGCCGCGTGATCCGCACGGACCTGTCGCGCGAGGCGATCGTGGTGTCGCACTTGGACACGAGCACGCGCGACCTGAACGGCGCGAGCCTGATGCGCAACCCGAACGCGCCGCCGCAGAAGCCCGTGGAGCTCCAGGAGATGAACCTGGCGCTGTTGGACGACATCAAGCGCTTCGAGGACTACGAGAAGGTCGGCTATCTCGAGGTGCGTCTGGCGTGCATGCGTTGCAGTTGCTTGCGATTCATTTTGGCTTGAGAATGTGGAGCTGCTAATCATTCCTGTGTGTTGTTATGGCGAATAACAGCAAAGTGACGCCGCGTTCCGAGACACTGCGAGCTCGTATCGCGTGCGCTCGAACACGCCCGTGTCGATGCCGTCGGACCGCACGGCCGCCGTGTCCACGGGCTTTGGCGGCGAACTCGTGGAGAGGATCCCGGGACGCCTCGCGAACCGCGAACTGCGTGAGCTGCTGCGGCTGCGCTACGAGAACCCGGCAGTGTGGACGAGCGAGAAGCTCGCGCAGCACTACACGATGGACGCGGAGGTCGTGCGCAACATCCTGGCGAGCGTCGGGCCGCCGGACGTGCTCGAGCCGCGCGCCGCGTCCGAGTTCCCGTACGGCGTCTGGTTCGACCAGCGCACCATTGGCGTCTGAGCAATGCGTGCACAGTGTCTCCTTTATAACGAAATAGAACGTCGGCTTAGGAGGCTTAGTACCTCCCATTGTTGCACAGCGCTTGCCCTTCATTCGCTCGACTCGTACGGCACATTTGCCTGTCGTTATGGTGTTGACAAGGCACTTGGGCTTCGTCGCTTTCAAACCGGTCGCTTCGCCGTCGACCAAAGCAATCTCAACGTCGCTCACGGTTCACCGCGCCGACACCGCTCACTGAGACTGGCGCATTCGTGAGAGAACTCGCCGAGTACAGCCGAAATTGGTGGTAAATT
>JAASFQ010000618.1:0-17779 GCA_023333845.1 Globisporangium polare | reverse complement strand
GAGGACGATGGCAATGACAAAACCTTCATCCTCTCGGGTGCGGACGACGCCACCGTCAAGGTCTGGGACTTGGCTTCCGAGACCGTGATCCAGACGCTCGTGGGTCACACCAAGAACGTCACGGCCGTGCTCAAGCACCCGTTCCTGCCGCTTATCGCGTCTGCCGCCGAGGACGACACTGTGCGCACGTGGAGCGCCACCACGTTCCACGCCGAGGGTGTCTTGAACTACGACCTGAGTCGCGCGTGGACCCTGAGCGCGCTGCCAGGCTCAGTCAGCATCGCGATCGGATACGACCACGGCAGCGTCGTCGCTGATCTCGCTGCTGCTGGGGTCGCGAGTCGAGCTACCCAGGCAGCTCGCTTGTGAAGTTTATCGCCTGGAACGGATCCAACTGATGGAGGTGTGTGTGAATTATGAAGCCGTGCAGCTCGACTCTGTCAACGTGAGAGACTGCGATCGGTAGTGCGTGACGCTTCCCTCCTAGCACTGCGATGATGATAATATGAGTTACGCCAACAAAGTCACCATTCCCCCGATACGTCATTGCGTTGCGCCATGTCCATGGCGATGTCGATGAGAGCTGCTGGCAGGAATATCGCTCGTCTTCGGGTTTGCATTCGACAACATACCCATAAAGGTATGTCCGCTATTTGAGCAAAACTACGCGTTGTTGTTTGCGTAGTCTCATTTTGAACCAACCAGAGGCTGCCAGGTATGATTAACAGTTGCTTGGCAATCTCGGATTGGCTGGAGAAAGGCCGGCATCGACCCTCTGCGTACATAAGCGAGCGTGGCCGGCAAGCACGGCGAAAAAGTGCCCAGCTTCGCGCACTATGCAGGAACAGGTGAGCAATTTGTTTTTGCTGGATGTTAGGTTCCCACCGACTCGACATCTTCAGGATGGTGTTCTTGATGAGAAGGTGCTGCTTCCTGGCAGCTTCAAATGGCGTCTGAACGCAGCCGACCGCAACAACGAACAGATCGAAGTGAGCCTTCAGGTCCATTTTTGTCAAACCAAATTATTTATTCCCTTTTAGCGTTCCGCGCGTGGATGTGGCGGCTCTTTTCCAGGTTTAGTCCTTTTATATGTGAGAAATGAGAAGGAGCTGTTGCACTCGTCAGAATTGGAGGCTTGCCCATGCAAATCACAAGTATAAGCTCCTTTTTCCCGTCCTGTGTCATACCGTGAATATCCAAAATCCCCCCTCTTCACTCTCCGTCACTGACAAAAAGCACGACGAGCTGGAGAGACGATGGTACGTGGAAGCGCAAGATCCCTCCCTGCTTAAGAGTCGCCACTGTACGGATGCGTGCGATGAGAGGCAGCGCCAGCACACATGCACGTTGGAAGCGCGCATCATGCGCTCTCGATTGACCCCGCATTGAGCTTTTGGCGGCAAGCAGGGGCCGAGATATCTCTTCCTAAACTTGTGCTTCAAGTGACTAATGCGCCTGTGTGTGTGCTCTGCTCGTGTGCTAGCCGCTGCGTTTAGACATCAAGAAGAAACTCTCGTCGCGCTCGGAGCGCGTGAAGAGCGTGGACATCCACCCGACGGAGCCATGGGTGCTCTCGGCGCTCTACACGGGCAGCATCATGATCTGGAACTACGACACGCAGACGCTCGTCAAGACGATCGAAGTGTGCCCGCTGCCGGTGCGTAACGCCAAGTTCATCGCGCGCAAGCAGTGGATCATCACGAGCTCGGACGACATGCAGATCCGCGTGTTCAACTACAACACGATGGAGAAGGTGACGGCGTTCGAGGCGCACACGGACTACATCCGCCACCTGGAGGTGCACCCGACGCTGCCGTGCGTGCTCTCGTGCGCCGACGACATGAACATCAAGATGTGGGACTGGGAGAAGAACTGGCTGTGCACGCAGGTGTTCGAGGGCCACGGCCACTACGTCATGATGGTCAAGTTCAACCCGAAGGACACGAACACGTTCGCCAGCGCGTCGCTCGACCGCACGATCCGCGTCTGGGGTCTCGGCTCGACGCACCCGCACTTCTCGCTGGACGGCCACGAGCGCGGCGTGAACTGCATCGACTACTACCCAGGCGGCGACAAGCCGTACTTGATCTCGGGCTCGGACGATCGCACGGTCAAGATCTGGGACTACCAGACCAAGGCGATCATCCACACGCTGGACGGTCACGGCAACAACCTCACGGCTGTGATGTACCACCCGCGTCTGCCGATCATCATCTCTGCGTGCGAAGACGGCGCGGTGCGCATGTGGCACTCGACGACCTACCGTGCGGAGACGACGCTCAACTACGGCATGGAGCGCGCGTGGTCGATTGCGGCGTTGAAGGTGTCCAACAAGCTTGCGATCGGGTACGACGAAGGTACCGTCGTGATCCGTCTCGGCCACGACACCCCAGTGGTGAGCATGGACCCGAGCGGAAAGCTCATCTGGACGAACAACAACGACGTCCACACTGCGAGCGTGAAGGGCGTTGTCGCGGAGCTGGCGCTGCAGGACGGCGAGAAGATCCCACTGCCGTCGCGTGAGCTGGGAAGCTGCGAGGTGTACCCGCAGAAGGTCAAGCACAACAACAACGGTCGCTACGTTGTCGTCTGTGGTGATGGCGAGTATATCATCTACACGTCCCAGCAGCTGCGTAACAAAGCGTTCGGTTCGGGTCTGGATTTTGCGTGGTCGCCAACGGGAACCGGTGACTACGTCGTGCGCGAGAGCATCTCGAAGATCACGCTGTTCAAGAACTTCAAGGAGTACAAGACCGAGAAGCCGCGTGTCATCTCTGCTGAGGGACTGTTCGGAGGCGCCGGTGCTATCGGCGTCAAGGGCAACGACAGCATCGCCTTTTACGACTGGGAGGAGATGCGTTTGATCCGCAAGGTTGATGTGGCTGTGAAGAACGTGTTCTGGTCGGAGTCGGGCAACTTGGTCGTCCTCGCGTGCGCGGACTCGTTCTTCGTGCTGCGATACAACAAGGAGCTCGTGACCCAGGGCTTTGCGGCCGGCACGAACAACCTGGACGAAGGCGTGGACGGCGCGTTCGACCTGCTGCACGAAATCTCTGAGAAGGTTGGCACGGGCACTTGGGTCGGCGACTGTTTCCTGTACACGAACGCCGGCGGACGTCTGAACTACTACGTTGGCGGTGAAGTGATGACGCTGTCGCACCTGGAGCAGAAGATGTACATGTTGGGTTACCTGCCGCGCGAGAACCTCGTGTTCCTCATGGACAAGATGAAGAACGTGTACAGCTACACAGTGTCACTGGTCATGCTCGAGTACCAGACGGCCGTCGTGCGCCGCGACTTTGAGACTGCGAACGCGATCCTGCCGAAGATCCCGCAAGACCAAATGGACTACGTTGCGCGTTTCCTGGAGTCGCAGGGTTTCAAGGAAGAGGCGTTGGCGCTCAGCACGGACCCGGACCAGAAGTTCGACCTCGCGGTTCAGCTCGCGAAGCTGGACGTGGCGCGTGACATCATGCTCCAAGAGATCGACCAGAAGGCGGGTGCGGCTGCTGGCGAGATGTCGACCGAGACGCAGCACAAGTGGAAGCAGTTGGGCGACCTCGCGCTGAACGACTTCCAGTTCTCGCTGGCGGAGGACTGTGCTGTGCGCGCTGATGACTTTAGTCTGCTGCTGATCTTGTACACCAGTCGCGGCGATGCTGAAGGCCTGGAGCGCCTCGCGCTTCTCGCGAAGGAGAAGCGCCGATACAACATCTCGTTCGTATGCTGGTTGCTGTTGGACAAGACGACCGAGTGCGTGGAAGTGCTGAAGGACACCAAGCGCTTCCCGGAAGCCGCGTTCTTCGCGCGCAGCTACTGCCCGTCGAAGATCCAACTGGTGATGGACAAGTGGCGCGAGGACCTCGCGGTTGTGAGCTCTCGTGCCGCTAAGGCGCTCGCGGATCCACTGAAGAACCCGGAGCTCTTTGAAAACTTTGAGCTGTCGCTGCAGGCTGAGGCTATGTTGCTGTCTCAGGTCGCCCACACGCCTCTCGCGAGAGATTACTTCCAAAAGCTCGAGCTGCTGGAGAGCGAGAGCATCCTGCACACGATCCTGAGCGGTGGCGTCGCTCATCATCACCATGCTGCTCCACCTGCTGCTGCTGCTGCTGACCACTTCCACGAATCGAAGGATGACGAGGAGGAGGCTGCTGCGTTCACTCAGTTGAAGGCGCGTGAAGAGGCTGAGGCGCTGGTGCGTGCGCAGGCCGAAGCGGAGGCACGAGCACACGCCGAGTACGAAGCCCAGCAGCGAGCGGAGCACGAAGCGAGAGCGCATGCGGAGCAGGAGGAGCGCGAACGAGCGGAGCACGAAGCCCGTGAGCGCGCTGAAGCCGAAGCCGAAGCGCGAGCCAGAGCCCAAGCTGAAACCCAAGCCCACGCTGAAGCCGAGGCGCGCGCCAGAGCGGAAGCAGAAGCTCGTGCCGAGCAGGAGGCGCGAGCGCGAGCCGAGGCGGAAGCGTTTGCGCAGGCCAAGGCGGAGTACGAAGCGAAACTGAGAGCCGAGGCCGAGGCGCAGGCCCAACTGCTCGCCCAGCAGGAAGAAGCCGCGCGCAATGCGTTCAGCTCGAGCGCGAACTCGAACTCCTCGTTCTCCTCGTCAGCGGGACCAGGGGCCGCGACGGAGTTCGGGTTCGGCCAAACGTCTGCGTCCAGCGACCTCGGCTTTGGCGCGAGCAGCAGCAGCGTCTCGTCATCCACGTCATCCGCGCACACGAGTCACCACCAGAACGCCACGACGACGACAACGAGCACCACCACGACTGCTGGTGCTGGTGTTGCGGCGGGCACGAGTGGGCTCCTGGACTTTGAATTGGAGAACGAGGACATCCAGTTCGAGGAGGAGGAGGACGACGCCGACTGGGGCGAGATGTAAGCAGCGAGCTGTTGGTTGAGAGGCTCTCTCTTAGCTCTTTTCGATATAAAATGCACGTCAGTTCGTAAATGAAACATGCCATTGACTTGTTCTCTCATGATCCTTGTGAGCTTTTTGTTTATGGCGCGAGTGGCGGATTTGCTCTCTCAAGCAGCAGCTCACCTGCTATATCACATAAAGCTCCATCAAATACAACAAAAAGGTTTGCCTGCGAAGCCAGTTGAGGGAGGTATACTTCCCGAACATGTAGATGCTAAGCTAAAAGGCAAGTATGTATTGTGATACAGTACTCCGAATACCAAATACTAATACTACTAATAAATCGCGCGCGTGCGACTCTCCTCTCTTGTGCCATTTCGCAACTCGCTCTCCGCAACAGATTGCGTCACTTCAATCGCACCTTTCGACCGCATCAGCAGACACTCGCCATGGACTCCAAGGTGCTGCGCAGCACGTCCTCCTCGGGCCTCACGTCCAGCAGCAGCAACCTGCTGAGCGACGACGCCTCCACCTCCAACGCCCCGTCTGCCACCACCACCACCACTACCACCACCACCACCACCACCACTGCTGCTGCTGTCTCAACAAGCGCGTCAGCCGTCGAGCCGGCAGCCGCAGCGACTGCAGTGGCGCCGCCCGTCGTGACGCCCACGAGCGTGCTGGAAGCCATCAAGGAGCAGAAAGAGTGGGCGCGGGCTGTCGCCTTCGAGAGCGACGGGCGCATCGTCGCCGCCACCGTCAAGCCCCTCGAGGGGGAGGTCGAGTACGTTGTGTTGCTTGCTTTGTCGAATGTGCATGGGTGTATGGCAAGGGTCTAACGCGCGTCTATTGTGTGGCTATGTCTGTGTGTATATGAGCGTATAGCGCATTCCTCAAGCTCTTTGACAAGCGCGACGTCACGATCGGCTCCGGCATCATCCTGCTCAACGAGCAGTACGACGTGCACCGGTACGCAGCATACAATGCGTTTAGCCCAAGGTGGTCCATTCATGCTCGCTACTGATCCTTGTATGGTGTACACCTGCGTGTATATGTCTACCTATGCAGCTTCCACCCGCCGCTGATCTACGGCCGCCGCGGGAACCCGGAGGTGGAGGAGAGCGAGGGCATCGCCGTGTGCCGCGTGGAGAAGAAGAGCAGCAAGCAGTCGGTCTTCTGCCTCATCACGTACACGTACCCGACGCTCTCGGCGCGCGCCGTGCCGCAGCTCAAGGACTTCTGCGAGAACTACCGTACGTGTGTTGGCTGCTCGAATAGGCGATGGGTCTCTTGCGATACTTGACGGATCTAACCTATGATGTTTTGTGTGTGATACAGTCGCCTACTTGCCGTGAGCACGATAGCCATACACGACCAGATTCCATACGAAGTGACACTCACTGTGCTATGATACAAACAACAAGACCATGTATGCTTTTCCCCGACTTTTATGATACGCACTGTGACTGACCGTTGTGGACCCGTAGGTTTTCACTCTGTTCTCGCTCTCTGGCTCTGCTGCCACAGTTGAAGGCAAACGCTTTGGGGCGAGTCCTGAAGACTTACGACCCAGGATATCTCTCTTCGTACTCAAGGCAGCAAGCAGCATTTCCAGATTCCCCTGTTACCAGCGATGACGACGAAGACCCTGACGGAACCTGAAGTGGATCTGTGTCGCGCGCGCTCTCCCGCTGAACTACGGGAAAGCTCAACAGAAGCGTCAATGGTGAGGACGGCGAATGCGTGTTCCTGCTGGTGCTGCATGCGAACCAAGAATGGGTGGCTGCACACGACCAAGCGACCTCCGATCAAGTCGTGGAGGCGATCGCAGCTTTAGCGACAGCTCCACCTTTGCCAGATAGGGAGTGCGAAGACAAGGCTCGACCGTGGCTGTTCCGCTTCGCGTCCTTCGACGATCTCTATCGCTGCCGCCAGGAGCTCCAGACGCGCTTCCCGGGTGCGTTCACGAAGCTCAACGACCCAGTTGGGAAGACTGCGCTGGTCGAAGTGGCGAGTCTCAAGAGGGAAGACCCGTCCAAGCTGGACATCTTTGACAGAGACCACTGTCAGAGTTGATAAACTGGCCTTTTGGTACCAATGCAAGGAGATCTTTGATACCAAATTACATTCCTCTGGTACCGAATTGCCCGTTGATACCACCGACGACGACGACACTGATCTCTCTCTCACACTCTCTCGTGCCAGTTGACCTGAGTGGGGTGCAGTAGGTATTACGACAAGCTTGGCTCAGCCCAGCGCTGCCAATAGCCCAGACTTCCGGTGCCGTCGTCCTGTCGGCGCGTGCTGCTTCAACGTGTGGGACTCGGAAGAAACTAGAACCTCGCTCCCATCATTATTGTCCAAGTCCAAGGCCCAGGTCACCGCCGTGAACACCATCCAACCAAGCGGCGTCCACCAGGGCGTCTCCGGTGTGGATAGCCCTGCAAACAGAGAAACCTCAAGCATTCAAGCACACACACACCCTCACCAGCTCACCACACACGAACCATTCCTGGGCCATTGAGGCTTGTAAACTGCAGCCGTACATACGTGCGTGTGTATCCTGCTGTCCTGATGGCCGCCTCCTGGCTTTTCCGCGTCGTTCGTCCATTTGACACAATGCGTCCGTCGTCCTGTCTTTCTCTCCAGTCATCACACCATGACGCTCTTCTCTTGTTTGAGTGCTGCTGCACATTAACACCGTTGAAGCACAGGGTTTGGACTGTGTGTTGGATGGGAACCAGATCCGTGCACAAGAGTGGCACTGGGCTTGCGTGCCACTGGGTGGCGCAGTGGTGCTGATCAAACGACAAAGCTCAAAGACAGTGCCGCGCAGCCGTGCAATACCCAGCCGCGTGCCTCCTTGGTGTCCTCACTTCAGCATTCGCCACGTGAGACTCGCAGCACCTCGCAAGCCAATCGAAGCTCTTATAGCCGACAGGACCTGCAATATGAAGGCTGTGCTGGACCAGTCGCCGTTCCCGCCGCTCCAGCTCTCGCGCGACGAGCGCCGGCGCTTCCAGAGGCTCGCGGGCGATATCCTGCGCAGTGTGCTGAGCGAGTACGACCACTTTGGCTTGCCACGCGTCTTCAGCCGGCGCCGCTGGAAAGTGGTCAAGAGTCACGAGCACTGCACCGTGTACATGGATCGCAGCGCCAAGAGCACCTCGTCCTCCTCATTGAGTCGCCAGTCAAGGAACACTGGCAACAACAACAACAACAGCGAGTACGACCTGAGTCACGCCAGTATAGCTGACTCGGCCTCATCCGAGAACTCGTCGTCCGCCCCTGACGATGATGACAATGCGATCGACGCCGAGAGCGAAGGTGCCGACTGGAAGATGCCCGAGCTCGTGGTCTCGGGCACCGTGCCCGGGACGCTCGCGGACGTGCTCTACGGCATGACGACGCACGACTCGGCCGACATCCTGCTGCGCACGTCCTACGTGGACGACCACTGGCTCGACGCCGCCGTGCTGCACCAGATCCAGCTGCCCACACCTGAAGACCCGTTCCGGTTCCTCGGAATCAAGTGGTACATCAAGGGCATCCCCAAGCAGTACCAGTCGCTCGTGCGGCCGCGAGACTTTGTATTCCTCGAGGCCTCGGGCATGCTCACGCGAGCAGACGGCAGTCGCGTGGGCTACTTTTTGCGACATCCAGTGGACCTTCCAGGCTGCGGCGAGCTGTCCCATCACGGCATCATCCGTGGAAAGTTCACGTCCTACTCGATCTACACGCCGCTGCCCGAGCTCAACGCGGTCGACATCTTCGTGCGCGGCAAGGCTGAGCCGAACGGTAAGATGACGCAGGCCATGGCGATCTCGCTCACGGCCAACTCGCTGCTGAGCTCCTCGAACGCCGTCGTCTGCTCGCAGAGCAAGAAGCTCACGTGGCTCTTGCGCAACGCTGCGACAACATCCATCACCAACCACAAGAATACAAGTCTGGTGACAGCAACAGCCACCCACTGCAGTGTGTGCGCTCGCAAGTTCGGCAAGTTGAGCAGCATCGCGGCCTGTAGTGTCTGCTCCGAAGCCGTGTGCTCGCGATGCCGCGTGAACCGCTCGCTGAGCTTCGTCGAGTCGGCTGCTCCCGGCCCTTATAGGCGACTGGGCGTGGTGGTCGAGCAGATGGCCGGCACGTTCTGCAAGACGTGCATCACGAGGGCGAACGCGACCAGCGCCTTCGACGTCGCGCAGCGTGAAGTGCTCGCGGGGCGGTACGGACCCGTGAAAGAAGCCGTAGCCACGCAGCAGGCCAAGCCCCAGGCTGAGGCTCAAGCTCAGGTACCACCAGCTCCGAGCTCGGAGCCCGAGGCAACAGGTACTCTAAGCCACGAAGACCCAGGTTCTGCTGGTAGAAGTCCAGAAGAAGGTCCGTCGAGCGGGGAATGGGGCTACGAGGACAATGAGCTCGCTGCTAGCGAGTCAGCTGACGCATTCCGGACCGACTGGGCGCCTGCGATCCCGTACAACGTAGTGCTGGAGTCGTCAGTCTCGCTGTCGCCCAACCAGGCCGAAGACCTCCAGAGACAGAACCAGCAGCAACAAGAGCTTGTGAGTGCTGGTATCGGTAGTGACCCGAACCTGGCGCGCCAGGAGCTCTGGCGCAAGATGGCGGAGCTGCGTCTGCAGGCCGAGAGCGTCTACATCCTCACAAAGAAGACGTCGGAGCTGCATTTGCGCAGCTCGGCGGACCAGCAGCAGTACGACTCGGACGCGGACGACCTGGACTGAGGAGTGCGGCTATGCGCTGAGGTTAGTTTGAATAGTAGAGCGATTTGGTAGTATCGTCTCATAGCTGCGAGATGGGAGTTGTTGTCATGTGAAGTAGTATGTGTGTGTTCCGTAGAAATGCGATGACTAACGCCAGCAACACAAGGTGCTGAAAATCTCGTCTCCCTCTACAAAGGGCGATCGCCTGTCCTCTCGAAGCCAATCAAGTCTGGTTGGAGAGGAGAGCTCTTGCGTCTTACACGAGAGCCCGCCCGTCACCTACCGCGGGTGAGGAGAGCGCGAGTGAGCAAGTCGTCCGGGGCTTCGGTTCCGGACCGCGAGATGCGAGGCTCGTAAGCTGTTTGTTTATGCCGGAGGCAGGCGTCAACGAGAAATAAAGTGCTGTGAGGAGTCTCCGAAGTTCCAGTGGCTTGCATGAGCGAAGCGAGAAATCCTTTTGCCAGTCAACACAGCAGCCAGGCAGGCGGAGCACGCGAGCGGCACTGACCACTCCGCTGCAATCAATCACGAGCGTCAGACGCGAACTCGCAAAGAATGGATAATAACGATAGACTTGCTTTTGAGTCGATACAGCCACTCAGTTGCCCAAGCTGACAGCCTCGCACACACATTGCTCATCAAAATGCCAGGGAGGCTTGTTGAAGTTTGCTCGTTAAGAGCTCTTCAAGATCGAGCTGAACGGATTCGTTCAGAAGGAGGCAGGACAGGTGGCGAGAGCGAGTCGGCTGCGAGCGCCTATACACATGACGACTGCATCGGAGCCTGGAGCATGCTCTTGAATACTCTGCTATTGATGAGGCTCGCGCGTGGAGTTGGTTGGGTTTGTCTGCCAGCCACCGAGTGTTTTTTTAATCTCGATGGTGACGAAAGTGAGGGAGAGGTCGAAACGATCAGCTTGCTTTCTTCAGAAAAGCGCGTGATGAACTGCACCTTTTCGACGCGCATCAGAAACAGAAACAGACCGAGCTGTTCTGTGAGGCCAGCCACATTGCAGCAGAGAGCCTCAGCAGTTGGAAGAGATCAGTTCGCCTTGTTACTTGCGTTTTGCTTGGGCACGTTTGCGTCTGTCCACCAAAATGGGAACAAGCCACTCCAATGGGATTTGCATCTGCGAGCTGCTGAACAAGAGAGTTGAGGGCGGCTCCCGATGGCGTGTTAGAGTTGGACGCCACGAGGCTGAAGCAGCACATTTGTGCGCAGCTTGTGTGGCGTGGCGGTCCGGTGCTCGTCTTCCTGCTGCATGCATTCGGGAGTGCTTTCGGAACAGGGTTCGGTGGCACGAGAGCTGTCCTCCTGTAATTTACACGAGTGCAAATATCTTACAGCTTGGGTGCGCTTGTGTTGAGTGGGAAAATGACGAGATATAAATGACGCCAGATGGTCGTGAGCCGTGTGGCTCGCCCCCATTTGGTCTTCTTCTTTTTCTGAGCTTCAACAACGCCGTTGCATAGACCATCTCAGAAAACGGACTCGGTCGTTTTAGCAGTTACAAACAGGGCTGTAAACACTCTGCTACCGTCACATATTCTATTGGCAGACTTTCAAAAACGGACTCTTACCTGTTATAAAAAGGCTCCATCTCTTCAACGGAGCTCTTCGCAAAGTGGGAGTGCCGCCACTTGATTGATTTTCGTGGTGCAAGTGAGCACGATTGATGGACTGACAGCCGTCGTGTGCCTGTCGATCCCCCGATTGCCGATTTGCCAGACAGCGCCCACGCCATCCGAGGCCGCGCAACACACCCAGCTAGCGGTTCCCGTGCTCTCAGTCTCCATCGCACGCTGTCGCGCGCGCACTGGCACCGTTAATCGCGGTTAACGCATAGACACATGAAGGCGCTGTTCGAGCAGAGCCCGTTCCCACCGCTGCGGCTCACGCCCGGCGAGTGCCAGCGCTTCGAGAGGCTCGCGACCGAGCTGCTGCGCAAGGCGCTGGCCGACTACGAGCGCTTCGGGCCGCCGCAGCACCGCCAGCTGAGCAAGACCGCGTGGAAGGCCGTCAAGAGCCACGAGAACTGCACCGTCTACCTCGACCGCTTACAGGCCAAGAGGGCCAAGAGCAGCAAGGACGCGGGCAATGGGTCTGGTGGACCGTCGCCGTTCGATCCGTACAACGTGCTCAACACCCATCACGCCTCAGCTTCGATCCCGCTGTCGTTCTCGTCGTCCAGCGAGTCTGCGGATGAAAGAGCTACGGACGCCACGACCCTCGACTGGAAAAACACGCCCGAGCTCGTACTCTCGGGCGCCGTGCCCGGCACGCTCGACGACGTCATGTACGGCATGACCGCCTGCGACTCAGCCGAACTGGTGCTGCGCACCGCGTACGTGGACGACCACCTGCTCGACGGCGCCGTGCTGCAGCAGATCAGGATGCCAACGTCCACGAGCCCCTTCCGCTTCCTCGGTCTCAAGTGGAGCGTCAAGGAGATCCCGGGCCAGTACAAGAAGCTTCTGTGGCCGCGCGACTTCATCTACCTCGAGGCCTCTGGCGTCACGACGCGTCCCGATGGCAGCCGCATCGGGTACCTGCTGCGCCACCCCGTGGACCTGGGTATCTGCCCTGAGCTCTCGCACCGCGGGATCGTGCGAGGGCGTATGGCCATGAGTGCCATCTACACGCCGCTTTCGAACAACACGGTCGACACCTTTGCGCGCGGCCGCATCGACCTGAGCGGCAAAGGCAGCCAGTCGCTCGCACTCGCCATGTCTGCCACTGCGCTACTGGGTTGCTCGAGCGCCGTCTTCTGCGCGCACAACAAGAAGCTCGTGTGGCTCTTGCGCGAGCAGCAGCGCAACGGCGCGAACCCGGCGATCCCGGTCATCCGCAGCAACATGTTCGCGTGCGGCATGTGCTCCAAGAAGTTCGGCAAGCTCAGCAGCGTGGGCACGTGTCGCATCTGCTGCGTGCAGATGTGCTCGCGCTGCCGCATGAACCGCTCGCTGAGTTTCGTGAATGAGGAGAAGGACCTGCAGGTTGAGCAGATTGGCGGCGTCTTCTGCAAGAACTGCATCGCGCACGCCAACCAGTCGGACGCGTTCCAGGTTGCGAGCGACGAGGTGCGCTGTGGGCGATACGGCCCCGTCGTCCATCAGCATCACGTTGAAGAGCCAGAGCTTGTCCAAGAGGAAGACGTCTACGAGCCACAAATCGCATCATCATCGACGAGGGATGACATGCGGTCTGCTCCAGTAGGGCGGACGGCAGGTGTCGATGTGCTCGGACACCATCCGAATCATTCGCGACGGCACCAATCTCCGCAGAAGCCACCGCAGCAGCCGCGTCTCATTCCACCCGTGCCCGTGCGCACTGCACATGCGGCCTCACAGCGGTCGCACAAGCCCGACGTGTACTCGCTGTCGTCCTCGTCCATCTCGTCATCGGCGCCGACGATCTCGTTTGACAGCAGCATGTCTTCGTCTGCGGACCTGAGTCGCGACTCGAACGGCTCGAGCTCCAGCTTCGGCAGCGACTATTATGAGCACGAGGAGGTCTCGGGCGACGAGATCGGGACTGGCGGTGCTAGCGAGTTCCGAGAATGGACGAAGCAGTCTCAGGATCAGCTGACGGTGCCTGAGCACAAGCAGTACCAGTATCAGTACCACCAGCAACAACCGCAGCAGCAAGTCCAGGGTGGAGGCGTGGACGCGAACCAGCAGCGACAGGAGCTCTGGCGCAAGATGACTGAGCTGCGGCTCCAGGCCGAGTCGGTCTACCAGCTCACGAAGAAGAACTCGTCCATGCACCTCTCGTCCGGCAAGATCGAAGCCTGCGACGACTCGGACGTCGAGGCGCTGGACTGAGCAAGTAAGTGTATCAGTGGTCAAGCGATTTGTATAGTGACGAGTAATGGAACACAGCCTGTTATTTATGCCGCCGTGTTGATTGAACAATGTTGCTGAACTCATAATACGTTGATTAACGAGATGGCACGATCGCACAAATAGATGGATGAGCTGCACCCACCACGGCTCAGACAGATAGGCAGACAAGCTGCATGGGATCTTGCGCGGCGGGATGACTCATTGAAGTTGTTCTTGCGTTGTCAAAACTGTTCCTTGTTGTTGTTTTCTTGTTCGAGTGGTGTGGATGCTGCTGCTGATGCTTAGATAATTGATTCTCTCCCGACCGTGTCGTCCGTCGAACGCCATGTCTCTTTTTACTTCTTGTTAATCACGAGACGAGGAGCTGCCGATGCCGGCCTGGAAGCGCGCCGCCATGGCCTCCACCGCGCTCCCTGTGCTCGTGCTGGCGCTTCGCGCGCTCGCATTCGATGCGTTGCGCAGACGGAAATCGATCTTCGTCACCTTCTTGACGTTCGACGCTGGATCGCTCGGTCGCCGGCCGTTTGATCCGAACGAGGACGACGAGGTCTCGTTGGAGTCGGTGAAGTTCTTGATCAGATGCGCCACCTTGCTCTGTGTTCCAGCTGCTCCGGAGGTCGCTGGGGTGTTAGTTGCATCTCGAGAGTTCGAGGGTGGGCGATCGTTCGACGCCAAGGCGCTCGCATACCGATCGGTTACCTTCGTGGTGGTGACCATAGCAGGAACCGCAACTGAGATCGGCGCGAACGACGCTGGAGCTGGAGCCTTCTCCTCAAGCTCCTCGACCTCGTACTCGTCGCTGTCATTGTCGTTGTCGTTCTCCGCAGTGCTGTTGCCCACATTCCCGTTCAGATGCGCCATCAGATCCATCTCCTGGACCATCTGCATGCAAATGCCTTCGAGCTCGATGCGCTCCTGGGTCACCTGCGTGATCCGGTCGCCAAGCTCGTCGATCTTCCGTGCCTGGTCGTCGTTGCGATCGCACAGGCGCGAGATCTCGGTCTCGAACTTCTTCACCTTGGCGCTTAGCTCTTCCACATCTGCATTATTAGATGCCGCCGTCGAAGCAGAAATAGAGTACGAAGTGTCGGCGGTCGAGGTCGCTGGAGCCGGACGAGTCGCAATCTCGCGTCGCAGCATCTCGAATTCGCGCTGACTAATGAGCAGCTGCGCCGATCGCTGGTCCAACTGCTTCTGCAGCTCAGCGACCATGACGTTCTGGTCGGAGGCAAAGCTGTTGTCGCTGATCGTTCGGCTGCGGTGGTCGTACAGCTGGCCCTCGAGCGCCGTGAGCTTCACCTGCAGCGTTCGCTTCTCCTTCAACGCTTCCTCCAGTTTCTCGTTCACGCTCTCCATCTGGTTGCTGCGGTAGCGAAGCTGCATCACCTCCTGCTTGGACAGCTTGAGCTGCTTGGCCAGCTCCATGATCTCGTCGCCTCGATCACCGCCATTCGAGATCAGCAAAGACGGAGACGACGGCACCGACGGTGGCGTGATCGGAGCAGCAGCGGCAGTAGCTTCGGCTGCCTTGGCGCGTTGCTCAGCAGCTTGAAGCTGTTGTTGCAGCATCTTCACTTGGCCCTCGAGCTCCGTTGTCTGGTCCTGTGCCTTCATGAGCATCATCAACGTGACTTCGAGCTCCTTCTCGGTGTCTTTCTTCGCGGTCCCGATTGCCGCGGTGGCGAGTTCTCTGCCTGCAATGCTTGCACTCAGAGCAGCGAGTTCCTGCTCCTTAACGGCCAGCTTTTTATAACTCTCGTTCAACTGGCGGTGAAACTGTTGGATTTGCCTCTCAAGCTCAGCGATCTTCACCTTGTTGACTTCGTTGCTGTCGTCGTCGAGCTCGACGATCTTCGGGCCGTTGTACTCCGAGTTGATCTCCAAGTCCTGCTGCTGCTTCATCAGGAGCTCTTGCTGTGCTTCCAGCTGGGCTTGCAGTCGCAAATTGTCATCCGTCGCTTCGCGCAACAGCACATTCAGCTGTTTGACCTTCTCTTCCAGAGCGATCTTCGCCTTCCCGACGTCCATGTAGATCTTGTTGAGGAACCCTGGTGCTGCAGTCGACCCGCGCTCACTACCAGGAGCAGATGCGTCAAACGAGGAGTGCTGCTGCTGGGAATCGAACGGGTACGGAGGCGGTGCCATTGCAGACACCGAGCTCTGACTGTTCGCCAAGCTGCTCGCATTCTGATCCAGTTGACGCAGCAGCTTTTCAATCTCTGCGCGCGCGCCGGTCAACTCGTGCTCGAGCACGCTCTTGTCTTGCTGCAGCATGTTCTTCTCCTGCTCCAAGAGCGACTTGACTTCCCGCACCTCTTCCAGCTCGACCTGTAAGCTGTCGTCATCGTGCATCGTGTTGGTTCCGTGGCTGCTCGAGCTGGTCGTGTCGTAGGTCTCCGAGTGCGGATTCACCTTCTGGTACTGCTGGACGTCCAGCAGCGCACTCTCAAGCTTCGACTTGAGCACAAAGTTCTCGCGCTCGAGGTTGTTGATCTGCTCCGTCATCGTGAACACTGGTGCGGCGCGGCTCATCGCGAGCGAGTCATCGAGGCTGTTATCCGAGTCGCCTCCGGAAGTGTCAGCCGACGTCTGGGTGTTCGTACGGCGTAGCTGGGGCATGCCATGCGAGAATCCACCGACCTTGTTGAACGCTGCTCCTGTGTTGTTCTGGTAGGACGGTGGCGGTGGGGCTGTCGAGTCCTGGACGTCGTACACGAGTGAGTGGCTGAGAAACTCGAGCTGCCGCTGCAGGCGCTGGTTACGCTCGAGCGCAGTATCCATCTCGCTACGGAAGTCGAAGAGCTTCCACGCATCCTGGGCGTTCTTAAAGCCCGCGGGGTTCGTGTCGCCGTCTTCATTCATGCCGGCGAGCGCGTCCAACTCGAAATGGAACCGCTTGACGCGCTCCATGAACTCGAACTGCGGCAGGAACATAAACGACGTCGACATGTCGGCGCCGCTGTCCTGCGCCTGCATCACCTGCGTCGCGCAGAACTGGAACGCCATCTCGAGCTCCTGCAGTAAGCGGATCGTCATGGCGCGGTACTGGCCCGCGTTCTTCGTCTCGGCCTGCTCGCGGATGATGAGCTCCTCATTCTCAAAGATGAGCGAGTCGATGCGCTTCTGCGACTCCTTCAAGAAGGTCTCAAGCTGCAGGATCTGCATCTCCTTGCGCTCGAGGCGCCGCTTGGACGACCGGCAGTCCGAGCAGCCAGCGAGATCCGCCAGTGGGTCGCGGTCGCTGTTCTGCGAGCTCATGCTCGCAGTCGTGCGGCGCGAGGAGATCGACGACGACGTCTCCGGGTACCCGTTCTGGCGTTGCTTCATGGTCGAGAGCAGTGACGAGGACGGCATGCCGGCGATCGAGACCGAATTGTTCTGGTTCATATTATGTATCCCCATCATGCCAGACGACTGCGGCAGTGAGGACGAGGGCATGGACGACATGGACGGCATGGACGGCGGCAGCTGCATCGACTGCGGAGGGGGCTTGGCGTAGTCCCACACGATCTCGAACTCGAGCAGCGCCGCGAGGTCGCGGCACTTGAGCGGCGAGATGCGGTAGACCTTGTGGCGCACAGGATTCTGCGGCTGCACGAGCTCGGCAAAGTCGACCGTGAAGAGCGCCACGGCCGAGTGACTCGGCAGCTAGTAACACATAACGACACCACACAAAAGCATAGAAATGAGTAACCCAAGCGCAGCCTTTCTCATCGCATCGCATCACATAGAGTCAGAAAGACAGAGAGAAAGGTAAAGACGTACCGCGACGAGCACGACCTCGTACTCCTTCTTGAGGAACTCGTTCGGGTACGTGCCGTTGGCGTTCATATGCGTGGGCACGGGCTTCTTGCCGCGCAGCAGCGACGTCTGGATGCCCACGTGCTGGTTCCACTCGGCCACGTGGTCCGAGTGCCACCGCGTGGGCTCGGACGTGATCTCCTTGGAGTTGCGCCGGAAGAGCACGATGAGGTCCTCGTCGAGCGGCGAGATGTCGTGGCCCACGGTCGCGCGCTGGATGAACACGTCGAGGTTCACGAGGATCGTGCCGTTGCCGCCCGCCGGCGTGCCCGACCCGTTCGCCGCCGAGCTCATGGACGTCGTGCTGCGGTAGGACGGCCGCATGGCGTTGCTGTCGCCGCCGCGCCTCATACTGTTATGCGTCTGCTACTGGTGCTGCTGGATATTCAGCTGTACGCGTCGCGTTGCGTTGAAGTGATGGAGAGACAGGGGAGTCTGGCGTCGCCCTCGTCCGTCTTTCGCTCAGGCAGGCCACACACAGACGCACACACAAGCACAAGCGCGAGGGAGGTGACGACGGGTGGATGGCTTTCTACGCGGTGCGGTCCGTCAGAGAAGAT
>JAASFQ010000617.1:0-17800 GCA_023333845.1 Globisporangium polare | reverse complement strand
TACGGCAGCATCACTGGCCGTGGCGACGGCTATCGCCGCACAGTGTCGCCCGCGCGAGGTGGGAACCCCGTGTCGTACGTGTGAGGTGGTTTCCCGTGAGGGGAGGTCGTTGCAGTTGCTCGCGACAAAGTCGAGTCGCGCCGGACGCTTTGGCTCTTCCTGAACGGATTCGACTGAACGGATCCCACTTGACACCTTCCTCTTCATGAGTGTGAATGTATTATCTGCGCAATTCACAAATGCCTTTCGAGCTTGGAGATGGTAATGCCGCAGAAGTGAGGCTCACATATCAGCGGCGAGTCTTGAAACTGAGCTGGTACTATCATGACAAAAGCGGACGGATCTCCCAAACCAGAACACCGAGGTATCGTAATGCGCGCCGCTGCTTTTGTGGATCCGACGTAGATCCTGTCGAAGCGGACCAAGTGCCCACACTTGTCGAGTCGGAACGGATACTGGAGTCTCAGACGAATCTCGAGCGGAAGCTCCTGTAAAACGGTGTCCTGCAACCATTGGACCCGTTCGGCCTCGAAATGGTTTGGCACGGTCTGCGTCGCCACTTTGACCAAAGAGCTCAAGAAACACGCCCACCGTCCGCTCAAGATTGGCGCGTTCTCGGCCGCGTCCAACTTGACGGGCGTCATGTCCGACGTCGACGAGCTCTCGAGCGTATTGCACCAGCATGGGGCGCTCGCGTTCTTCGACTACGCCACATGCGGCGCGTATGTGAAGATCGACATGAACCCCGAGCGACCCGGAGCCGCCAAGGACGCGATCTTCGTCTCGGGTCACAAGTTCGTCGGCGGCCCAGGCGCCTCGGGAATGCTGGTCGTGAAGACCAACCTCGTGTCGAGGAACACGATCCCCACGCTCCCAGGAGGCGGTACCGTGCTGTACGTGACGCTGGTCGACCACTGCTACGTCACGATCGACACGGAGCGAGAGGAGAGTGGGACGCCCAACATCCTCGGTGATATCCGCCTCGGGCTCGCGTTCCAAGTCAAGGAGCGTGTTGGCACCGATGTGATCATGAAGCTGGAGCACTCGACCCAGCGAAAGGTGTATGCGTCACTGCGCAGCAACGAGTGCACTGTGCTGCTGGGCAGGTTCGACGTCGAGCGGCTACCGATCTTCTCGTTCCTGATCCGCTTCCAGGACCGCTTCCTGCACTTCAACTTCGTCTCTGCGCTGCTCAACGACCTCTTTGGCGTCCAGACGCGCGGCGGCTGCCAGTGTGCAGGTCCCTACGGGATCAGCATCATGGGCGTGACCTGGCCGTGCTCAAGAAGGCGCTCGTGGCTCACCAGGAGGCGATCAAGCCGGGCTTTACGCGTTTGAGCTTCCCGTACTTCATGGACCCGAGTGAGGTGGAGTACATTCTGCAGGCGATCCACTTTATCGCGAACGATGGGTGGAAGCTGCTGCCGCTGTACAAGTACGACGTCTCCACGGCCGCGTGGACGCATCGCGCGCGCCTCAGTGTTATGCCACACTCAAGAGCCTCAGGTACTTTGAGAGGATGGACGATACGACAGTAGCAGAGACCGCCACCGCCGTCAGCTCTGAACCCGTCCAACTGGACTCGGAAGCCGTAGCCAGGCATCGGAAGGAGAACCTGGCGCTGGCCCAGAAGCTCGCGGACGAGAGCGTTGAGAACAGCAAGGGACTCCGCTTCGACGACCAGGAGCGAACGGATCCGCGCTTCGAGTACCTGCGATCCTTCGTTGAGCCCCAGAACGCGGTCGAAGCGCTGGAGAAGGGTAGAGGCGAGCGTCCGCCGGTGACGTTTCCCATTCGAGGCATCTGCCAGCCGCAGGAGGTTGCTGGGACAGTAGTCTCGGAGATTTCCTCCGAGACCAGTCGCCACAGCAACGCACGAGAGGACGGAGGACCGCGAGGCAAGTCCAAGCGAGAGGCGGCGAAGCGGTGGTTCGGGAGCGATTCTCGAAGCGAGTCCAACGGAGGCGTGCTGGTCTTGCGAAGGCTTGAGACAGAGGGAAGGCCATCCGGATACATGACAGCTCGGCAGTGTCGAAGGAGGTTGTCCGAACACCTTCACCATTTTTTGAGCGGCATCTATTTCGCCAATTGCATATTAGATTATAGATAAGGCTTGGTTTCAGAATAGCAAGTCATCGTTCTGTGATCTTTGGTCAGAGAATGACTGCGACCTCAATGTTCCACGCCTCTTTGTCAGCAATGTCGAAACTTGGCCTTTCACTTGTCCGAAATGACGCAACAGTCGAATTAAAAGGTGTCGTGCTCGTCGCTTATTGCCCGATTTTCTGATCTCCAAACGCACGTCAATTCGTGCGAATCGGAAAGCGTTGATCCATTGTGGCCTGTGGAATCATAAAACCGCAGTCGTACTTTACAGAAGTATGATTTCAGGAACCCGGAAACTATCGAAGCTTTCATATTCCCACGAATCGACGCGAAACGTCGGTCGGTCGTTTGGTCGGCCTTGAACAGGACTCTGCGTCATCATCGCTGCTTTTCGACAGCAGCTCGACTTTCTTCGGACAGTTTTCTCGACACAGGAGCCCAAAAAAGAGAGTCTCCCATTACCAACGGCTGAGCTCAACCCGACGAGGAGGCCGTGCTGCTTTTTTCCCTTTTGGGCTGCTTTTTTCCTGTTGGGCTGCTTTTCCCCCTTTTGTGTGTTGTGGCGGTTGAGAATAAGAAGCACAGCAAACTTTCGGATCAAACCAGCGAAATGTGAGCCCTTCACGACGAGCTCATTTCTGAAGGCAACAAAAGTGCAACGATTGGAGAGAGTCAGTCGCAGTTAGCTGCGAGGCATTTCGGGCCTTTGAAACCAGGGAAATCATGTGTGGACGACCCCGCTTTTTCCGAAACAGAAAGTGATAAAGCGTCGCCGTTGGAACGGAACACGTAAACTACACGCTCATCCGTTTTCACGAAAACGCTCGAAATCATATGCTGCGACCTTTTGTGCAATAATTCAGTACAAGCTTCGCTTCGTTTGTCGAGCGTGCTGAATCCTCACCAAGTCAGCGAAAAATAAGTTTTGAGAGGGTAGCTTTCGATTGCACTCCCCTTCCCCTCCCCCCCCCCTCTCTCTCACTCACTGAAAATTTCCAGATGCAATCCGGTTCCTGTCTTTCAGAAGCGCGCACGACAGCGAGGGACCGGCCAGGCGGGCGGGCGGGCCGTGGAGGTGGTTATTCGTGAAAAGGCCGCCGCTCAAGAGCTCCGTTCCCAGGCGACGAAAGAGCTCACGTGTCTGCCTTCCACAGATCACCCACCCACCACACAGGCACCGGCGAGGACGAGACACAGCGCCGTGATGTCCGACCACCCGCAGTACCAGCCCGTGCGCGCGTCCGAGAAGCTGCTGAGCCAGAGCCAGGGCCCGACGTATGAGCACAGCAGCAACAACAACAGCGGCAAGTTCCGCAACACGATCGTGACCACGGACGACCCGTCGCTCTACGACTCGCGCGGCCTGCGCATGACCGACTCGTTCGCGGCCAGCGGGCTCAACAACAACTTCAACAGCCAGCGCGCGACCGAGATGAAGCTCACGGCGCTGGAGCCGGAGCCGGGCCTCCCCGCGGAACGCCCGCGCGACTACAAGGGCAAATACCGGGTACGTGCTGGTTGTTAACGTGTTGTGTGTGTGTGTGTGTGTGGATTGAGAAAGAGCGCCTTTGGGTATAGGGAAAGACTGGTTGAGTGTCTCATTTGCTATCCTTCCTCCTCTGTGCTAAAATGTTTGTGCGTAGCGATGGCCGGGTATCGTGCTGTTCCTGGCGCTGGTAGGCGCGGCGAGCGCGCTTATCACTCTCGGCGCAATCAGCACGAGCGACACGGCCACGAAGAACCAGCAGCGCTACGAGGAAGCGACGACGAACAAGCGCAAGATCAAGGACGGCCTGAACAACACGGTCGACATCGTCTCGGACGACGGCCAGGTGGGGAACCCCAAGTCGTACCCAAGCATGGGCTGCGAGCTGCCGAACTACCTCAGCAAGAACGGCAAGCTTGTCGCGCAGTCCAAGAACGGCACGGAGGTCAACGTCGCGGTCAAGGGCGTGAACTGGTTCGGCATGGAGACGTACGTCGCTGCTGAGTGGTGGTAGGCGCCAGTTTTTCGATTAACTTCTCACGTGATTATTGCCGTTTTTTCTTGCTGTCGATGTTGTACAGTGGTCTGGCGATTCCATTCGGCTTGTGGGAGAACTCGGAGAACGGCACTTCGACTGTGAGCTATTTTGCTTATTTTATAGAACTTGAGTGAGTGAGTGACCCACATCTTACCTCGTTTTTGTTTTTTCATCTGTGCTGCATGCAGTACGAGATCTCGTCGTTCCTGTCCCGCAACAAGTTCAACAGCGTGCGTCTCCCCGTGTGCATCAAGAGCATTCTGAAGAACTCGCCGCCGGACAAGAGCCTGATCAACATGAACACGAACCGCGCGATGAACATCACGTCGTACATCTCGACGATCCAGAGCCTTGTCAAGGCGCTCGCATACCGCCACGTGACGGTCATGATCAGTCTCCACACGCTGGACACGAAGACCTCGGGCGGTGCCTGGTACAGTACCGAGTTGGGCGTGACTGAGGACCAGTTCCTCGAGGCCGTGGATATGCTCACGAGCTCGCTCTGCACGTCCGAGTACTGGAACATCATTGGTCTCGACCTGAAGAATGAGCCGCACGAGTGCTCGTGGGGCGGCACCAAGCCGGACTGGCAGGTGGGAGCGACGCTGATCGGCAACCGCATGCTCAAGGGCTGCAAGAACTGGCTGGCGTTCGTCGAGGGCATCAACAAGGAGCACGCGTTCACGCTCAACGGCACGGCGAAGAGCTACTTTGACTGGTGGGGCGGTGGTCTCCAGGATGCGGACACAGACCCGGTCGACCTCACGGTCGACAACAAGGTTGTGTACGCACCGCACTACTACAACACGGGCGTGAACCCGGCGTGGTACCTGTACGGCGGCGGCACCTCCGGTGCTTCGAGCGTGCTCGAGAACTACGTGGAGCTCGACGACACAACGCTCAAGAACAACGTTGAAGCCACGTTTAAAGACATGTTTGGGTACCTGGCGCCGAAGAAGAACCACGCCGTGATCCTGGGCGAGTTCGCCGGTCTCTATGGCACGGACAAGCACCCGAAGCTGACGACGAAGCGCACGACGGACTTTACGATCGAGACGATGCTGGACATGAATCTCGCGGGCGGGTACATGTGGTCGCTGAACCCGGAGAGTGCGTACCAGTACAACCCCGCAGACACGTACGGCACGTTCACGGAAGGACTGCTCACGGACGACTGGCTCACGCCGAACAAGGTGTTCCTGAACGGCATGGCGGCGATGGACGCTCTGCCGGACCTGCGTCCGTTCCCATGCTTCCCCGAGGCATCGACGTAGAGGACGAAGCTCTTGTGCTGCCGCGCTACGAAGCGTGTCTCCGGTCTCCTTCTCTGCTGATAATTATGTGCAATCGACAACCGACATCTTCGCCGGTCGTACCCCGAGTGGAAGAGCTGTCCATGATGGCAAACGGGTCGACCTGTCTCGTCCGTCTGTGCATCGTCTGGATAGCGCACAACCCATCAAAGTTGTGCTTCATTCAGCAAGGTAGGCGGGGAGGCGAGTTGTGACGACCCGCGTAGAGCTGTGTATATTGCTCCCCCATTTGTGGCGGATCTCGTTAATAAAAAGAACTGCGATACCAGTGCACTCGTGTTCGTTCTTGCTGGTTGGTTGAGCAGGGGAACTCTGTCGCACCGATGGTTTGTTTGTGTCGACCGGAGCGTTTTGGGTTGTGCGCGCGAGCAAGCAAGCTGTCGGAGCGAAGCGAGTTGAGAGTTGTGGCGCGCTCTGGGAGTGATTCGCGGCTGGAAAGCTGAGATCTTCCCGCAGGCGCAAGAGGTGCATCTCAAACATTTCGGCGATGATTCTCTTCGTTGGCATGATCCGGATCATGTCCACCGCTGGATTTCTGCGCTGTCTGTTTGTGGCTTGCCTGAGCCTGGATTGAGGGAGAGGGAGAGCTCGTCAGATTGATCTGCCTGACGGCAAAGTCCCCGCGACGAGCGCCATCCTCGCGCCAGAACGAGCGAGCACGCCAGAACGAGCGAGCACGCCTTCACACGTCTTCACCTGTTTGCATCTCTTAAAGTTACATCTCTCTTCTTCTTCTTCATGTGCTCGCTAACTGGACATCTCCAGACACTACCTCACTGCTACGTACTCACTCTCTATCAATCTCTCTTGATCGTTCTCCTCTTTTCCCGTCCAATACGTTAAACCTCGCCATCCTCAGCTTCGGCTTCTCTATGCCGAGGACGCCGACGTGCTCGTCGCTGGTACCACGAAGCACGGCAGTGGCCGCAGGTTCGGCATGCTGTCCATGGGCGTGAAGGCGTTGATGAATTCCGTGTTGGGTGTAAGCCAGTCGTCCTCGAGCAGCCCCTCCGTGAACGTGCCCTTGACGTTCGCCGGGTTGTACTCGTACTTGCTCTCCGGGTTGAGCGACCACATGAACCCGCCGGCGTAGCCCTTCTCGAGCATCACGGCGATCGTCTTGTCCGTCGTGCGCTTCGTGGTCTTCTGCGGGTGCGCGTCCTTCGAGTACAGACCCGCGAACTCGCCCAGTAGCACGGCGCTCGCGCGCTCCTCGATCAAATAGCCGAACATGTCGTTCATCGTGGTGGACACGCGGCTCTTGAGCGCGTCGTCCGAGAGCTCCTCGTACGTCGAGTAGTCGGACTTCGTGTTCGCGCCGTAGAAGTACGCCTGCGGCGAGACAGCCGTGGTGTAGTAGTGCGGCGCCCACACGAGCTTGTTCTCGATCGTGAACTTTGGCTTGGACGTGCCGGCCTTCTGGAGCCCGCCACCCCACCAGTCGTAGTACGACGTCTCCGTGCCATCGATCGTGATCGTGTGCGTGTCGACCACGCCTTCCACGAATGCGAGCCACTGCGGACAGTTCTCGTGCATGACCTTGGCGATCTTCTCGGCGCCGGCGACAAAGTCGCTCTTCGAGCCCGTGCCCCACTCGGCGTCGTACGGCTCGTTCTTGAGGTCGAGGCCGATGACGTTCCAGTACTTTGGGCCGCAGAGCTCCTTTGAGACGATGCCCACGGCCTTGAGGAAGTCGTCCTGCGAGACGCCCAAGCTCTCGTCGTACCAGTTGCCGCCCGCCTTGGCATTCGTGAGCGTGTGCATGCTGATGAGCACGCCGATGTTGCGGTACTCGAGCGACTGGACGATCGACTGCATCGTCGTCGTGAAGTTCTTGATGTTGATCGCGCGGTTGCTCTGCTTGTTGATCACGCCCTCGGCCGGCGGGTTGTTGTTCAAAATGTTCTCCACCGAAATTGGCAGCCGGATCGCATTAAACTTGTTGCGCGACAGGAATGACGCGATCTCGTACTGTTTTAGCACAACGATACAAGAGAGTGAGTCCACGAGCGTTCATAGCGCTAGCCATTCATATAATAGCAAACCACTCACCGCAGTCGTGCCGTTCTCCTGGTTCTCCCAGAGCCCAAAGGGGACGGCGAGCGACGTCTCCATGCCGAACCAGTTCACGCCCTTGATCGTGAAGGGTACTTCCGTTCCGTTTGCCGCCACGGCGAGCAGCTGGCCGTTCTTGCTGATGTAGTTGGGCTGCTCGCATGCTGTTAGAAACACATAGAGCTCGTGTCAGTCCAGTGCATAACGCGTCATCACCTCTCGAGGGCTCTTTAAAACAAAATGAGCTACTCACATGCGCTCGTGTACACTTTCGGGTTGCCGATCTGGCCGTCGTCCGAGACGATGTCGGTGCCGCCGTTCGTCTTGCCGTCCTTGATCGCGCGCTTGTTCTTGGACGAGAGCTCGTAGCGCGCGGCGCGCGCCACGCTGGCGTCGTGCGTCTTCTGCGCGCTGATCGTGATGAGCGCAATGGCGCCGCTCATGAGCAGCAGCAACAGCAGGATGCCCGGCCATCTCTACAGTCATTACACAACAGCACCCACGACTCCATTAGCAAGCGCATACCGCAACATACACACCGCCGCGCAGAATTGCGTTACGTACCCGGTACTGGCCCTTGTAGTCGCTCGTCTTCTCGCCGAGCGCGCTCTCCTTCTTGATCACGATGCGCATGTGCTGCTGCGGCCCCGTGGGCGACGACGGCTCTTCGCTCTTCGAGTACATGGTGCCGAAGGCAGATTCCGAACTGCGCGCAGGGCCGAGTGTCGAGAGCACGGAGATCCGCCAGGCGCTGTCGTCGCGCGGCTGCTGCTGCTGCTGCTGGTACTGTCGGTCGCCGGACGGGCGCACAGGCTCCGAGTTGCGCAGCGCCTGCGAGAGCGTGACCTGCGACTGGTCCATTTTTTGTCTGAATCACTCGCTCAGGTGGCGAGGTCGCGAGGGATAGAGCTTCGAGGGTGAGAGCGGGGGTCGGCGGACGAGCGAGTGCGCGACAGAAACCAGAGAGCAGACGAGTGAGAGAGTGAGTCCGCTTGCGGCGCGCCTTCTCGTCTGATCTCACGCGCGCTATCTGTCGGCCGTTAGGATGTGCGGCCCCTAAGATAGAGAGAAGAAGCCTTGCTGCTCCCCAGCACTTGACTCACCGACGCGCAGAGACTCAATATGTGCCGATAACATTGGAGCGGGCGGGTGACCGACCGATAATATTGGAGCGACGCGCCAGATGGTGGTACAGCAGTCCGGCCTTTACGCGGACGGACAATGGAGCTTGAGGCGGGAGAAGGTTCGCTCGCGACGGACGGACGGGATCAGAGGCGAGCGAGCGAGTCGGGAGATCGCGGGTGGTGCGCTCTTGGTCGCTTGCGAGTGGTTCCCAGAATGTGCCCATGTGAGTGAGGTGGCGGCACGGCAACGTGAGGCGACGCACTTGACCCATTTTCGTCATTTCCATTGATTTGTTTCTGTTGCCGACTTGTTTTGTTTTCCAAGGCGCTCCGCGGCAATTTGAATCTGAATGATAGGAGCTTCACTGTGAGACTGTCGATTTGGGATAAAGGCTCTCGAAAGCCCTTTAGAACACAGCGCCTTCCTCCTTTCCGACATAGATGTCGTGAACTATACATGTAAAGCAGTAAAAACTCAAATCGGAAAAATGGGTCCAAGCGTTTCGACAGGACGACAAAAAGCCAGTTGTTTTTTGGTAGTCAGTCCGACTTTCGCTGGGAAAACAAGCGAATGAATCTGCCAAGCAGAGCACTCTCTGCTGCCAACGAGCTCCACAACGCGCGCATTTGCGCCGTGACGACGCCACCACCACCTCAAGCCTTCCAGCACGCAGTTGAATGGCATGTAATGCTCGTAACGCGATGCAAGTTGATAGCGATCTCTCTCGGCGCACGTTTAGCACCTGAGCAGACCAGAACGCCCTCCCAACCACACACGTTGCCCCCCAGAAATCCTGTGCGAACGAGCGAAGTCGTCGCTGACATGCACCTCTTGCGCCTGTAAACAGATCTCAGCCACGAATTAGTGGAGCACGCGTATCCCCTCTTTGCTGCTCAGCACCACCAGACACACCAACTCACACGCCACCCGGCTTAGGCAGAGTGCTCGTGTGAATACACGGCAAATTGCCCCAAGGCGCTCCTGTCCACACAGCAAGATCCTTTAGCTCGACCGAAATCCCTGCTCCACTAGCCAACAAGATCCAACGAGTGAACTGGTAGTTGCAGTCTTGTCATCAACGACAAGCCATCGGTATGGCAGCTTCCCCAGCTGCTCACCCAACGAGGCACTGGAGTTGCATTTCCTGTTCACCGCATCATGGACAGCTCTTCCACTTGGACTGCTGGCCGCAGTGCCGATTGCCGTTCGGATATACTTATTAGCAGAGAAGAGTTTGAGGCGAAGTGCTGCAGTGGCACATGACGTCAAGGAGGAGCTCCTGTGCCGACTCCGCGAGGGAGCACCGGAACGCACGCAGGTCCGGCAGACTGCCCTCCATCGCCGCCATGCCGTTCAGGACCACCCTGCTGGGCGTGAGCCAGTCAACCGGGAACGACATGCCGACTCCGTGTCGGTGGGGAGGGATGCAGTGGCGATCATCCAAGTCAATTGAAGCCATCTTGGTGAGCTCTGACTGCTTCAAGCCTCGCTTCAGTGACCTGGCTGAAAATCGCAGCAGGCACTCTTTTGAGTCAGCCATTCACATTCTGCCACATCACACACTTCGTAAAAGCTCGCATAGTTTTTACGCACCTTTGGGGTTTTACGCGTAAATACCCAAACTTTTTGGCTTTCTGCTTTTTTGCTTCTTCTCTGCAAAATTCCGTCTGCATCAAAAGAAGCTCGCTTGATACAAATCCCCCCAAAAGAAACCGCGCGAGCTGGTTGAAGCAACAATTCGAGAGCGCTCAAGCGATCGACGGCCCGCGCGCGTGACGACCAGGCAAAGCAGCAGGTCAATCAACAAACAGCAGGAGGCAGGAGACATGAAGCGCACGTGCGGATGGAGAGCGGGCGTCGCGCTTTGCGCGCTCGCGCTCGCGGTCGCGGGCGTCGCCGTGAATGCGGACGCGGAGAACCACGAGGTTCGTGGGGTTTGTTTTTTCTTCTACGAGTTCTATCGTGCGCCTGATACTTTCCAGGGGCGCATTGGCTCTATATGGAGTGGCGTTTCGCAGAGACTAACGTGCGTCTATGTGTATGTGGGAACGTGTTTGTAGTATGGAGAGAGCGAGCAGGTGGTGATCTGGGTGAACAAGATCGGTCCGTTCAACAACCCGCAGGAGACGTACACGTACAACTCGCTGCCGTTCTGCAAGGCACCGGGCATGGAGGAGCCCGAGGCGCACGCGCTCGGCATTGGCGAGATTTTGGAAGGCAACGAGCTCTTCAACTCGGGGCAGCGCGTCGAGTTTGCGGTCGACACGGGCCGCATCACGCTCTGCGAGCAGACGCTCTCCGATTCAGACGCGCTCAAGTTTGCTGCTGCGGTGAGTCTGCTCTTGACGACTGGATGTGTGTAATATTGTAATGGTGGTGATGTGCTAAACGTGTTCTGGCTGCTTGTGTGTGTGCAAATAGGTGGACGAGCACTACTGGTACCAGCTGAGCATCGACGATCTGCCCGTGTGGGGGCTCGTGGGGAAAGTGATGAAGTCAAACGACGACCCAGAGTACCTCAAGCAGGTTCGCTTACCGTTTGGCGTTTTAATTCTATGGGGGAGTATGGCATCGTTTCTCACCACGTGTGCTGGTTGTTGTTGTCTGTGGTTTGCTGTTGCTGCTTGTAGTTCCCTGTGGGCACGCGCGTGCTCTACACGCACAAAAAGTACTCGATTTCGTACAATGGACCGAACATCATCCACGTGAACCTGACGTACTCGGACGTGCTCACGGCCATCACCTCGAACCAGTACGTGTGATGTGTCCGCGCAACCATTCCTACGCTTATGAATTCTGACCTTCTGCTGGGATTGTGTGGTCCGTTAGGCGCGTGGAGTTCACGTACGAAGTCGTGTGGACGCCAACGAACATCCGCTTTGAGAACCGCTTCGATCGCTACCTGGAGGATGAGTACGTCCCGCCTGCATTCGCTTCTTTTTTGTCGTGCAATGATGGATATTGATGCTGACGATTTTTATTTGTGCTGTCACTAGGTTCTTTGAGCACCAGATCCACTGGTTCTCAATCTTCAACTCGTTCATGATGGTGATCTTTTTGTGCGGGCTGGTCGCGCTGATTCTGTTGCGCACGCTGAAGAACGACTACGCCAAGTTTGCCGAAGACGACTCCGAAGAGCTCATGATGGACGGCAAGAGCTCGCTGCTCAAGGACGACTCGAACTCGGGCTGGAAGCTGCTCCACGGAGACGTGTTCCGCGCACCGCCATACCTGCTGCTCTTCTGTGCGCTCGTCGGCACCGGCGCCCAGCTGCTGGTGCTCTCGATCTTTGTCGTGCTCATTTCGATCGTGTCGTCGCTGTACATGCAGCCTGGTGGAATCGTCTCGGTTGGTCTGACAGTGTACGCGTTCTCGTCGCTCGCGAATGGTTACGCCAGCGGAGCGTTCTACCACCAGTTCTTCTACCCGCGTGTGTCGAAGGACTGGATCCGAGCGATGTGCCTGTCGTCGAGTCTGCTGCCGACGGTGATCTTCATCACGGTGTTCTTCATCAATGCGCTCGCGATCGCGTACGGAACGACGTACGCGATCCCGTTCGTGACGATCGTGCAGGTGATCCTCGTGTGGTTCTTCGTGTCGTGCCCGCTGGCTGTGCTCGGAACGATCCTCGGTCGCCATGGCGCTGCGAAGAGCGGATTTCCGTGCCGCGTGAACAAGTTCCCGCGTGAGATCCCGGAGGCGCGGTGGTACCTGCGCCCGCCAGTGATGATCATGCTCACGGGCATCCTGCCGTTCGGCTCGATCTTCATCGAGATGTACTTCATCTTCGCGTCGTTCTGGAGCTACAAGTTCTACTACGTGTACGGCTTCATGCTGCTGGTGTTCCTGATCCTGGGCATCGTGACGCTCTGCGTGACGATCGTGTGCACGTACTTTTTGCTCAACTCGGAGAACTACCGATGGCACTGGACTTCGTTCGCCGCGGCGGGAAGCACGGCGATGTACGTCTTCATCTACGCGATCTACTTCTACTTCTTCAAGACCAACATGTCAGGCTTCCTGCAGACGTGCTTCTACTTCGGCTACATGTAAGTTTGCCAAACGTTGTTGCTGGGGCTGGTGAGGGATTGTGACTGACACTTGTTTGCTTGCTTGCGTGATGCACTGTAGGGGACTGTTCTGCTTTTCGTTCTTCATCATGTGCGGCACGATCGGTTACCTCGGCAGCAGCGTGTTCACGAAGCGTATCTACCGAAACATCAAGTGCGAGTGAGTCAAGCAAGACGCTTGCAGTTGTTGCTCACGACTCGAGGCTGGCGACACAACCAGCCACACGAGCAAGCAGCAGGTAGGTAATTAGACCAACGAACTTGCTGATGCAATAGAGCAGTATGAAGGAACAGGGGATCGAGCGGGTGAAGACCGAGTGGCAGTCGTTCAGAGCAAGATCCGTGAAGAAAAGAAGAGACCATCAAGGCATTATTGGTGAAGATCTTTTTCCAAGCTCGTCTAGGTATGTTGCGTGTGAATACAGGTACATGATTACATACATTTACAAGTCTACATAGCCAGCCATCGGATGTGATTGATCATCAGAAAAGCGACTCGGCCACGTGTGCCAAAGCCTGCAGCGTGCCTGCGACCATGCCGACGACCCCAAAGACGATGATGCCGTAGTGGAAGACCCTGGAGCCCAGCGAGAGCGAGTGCTTGTGCAACTTGATGTAGAGCATCGGCGGGATGATGATCGCGAGCATGCTCGAGCCCACGGCGCCGAAGAGGCTGATTAGCAGGCCGACATCCGGGATGCAGATCGCGACGATCATGAGGCTCGTGCAGATCATGGAGCGGAAGATCGTGCGGTTGCATTCGTACTGGGACAAGTTGAACATCCGCTCGAGGAACCGAGGAAGTCTGGAGCGCTGCGAGGGCCTCATGATGCCTTCGTGTCGTCTGCCTGATGTGGACGCATTGGGTAGTTTGGAGTGGCCATTTTCATCATCGGAGGACGGATTCCCACGGGCTGAAGACCCGTTGACTGGCTGCGCGAGATCTGGGTCATCTCCGCTTTCCTGCTGAGAGTATCGTCGCCGGTGGTTCAGCGCTGTGTGAGGCAGCGCTGCTGGCCGCATGAGCGAGCCCGGACGAGAGAGCGACTTCTCGAGCACCTCGATCGCGGGGTAGAACTGGATCGGGAACGACAGCAGACACGCGAACGCCAGCAGCGCATTCGCCTACACAAGGGGCGGATGGAGACATCGTGAGTCCGAGCATCAGTCAGCAGCGTGCAAGTTGAGCGAATGCTTCCGTACCGCGGTGACTCCCCAGCCTTCGCAATAGTCGTGCAGCACGGCCGTCATGCTCCCGTTCGTGATGCGGCCGAACGCGATGGTCGGCACCTCGCCGATCACGAGGAAGAGCACGAGGATGAGCAGCATGCAGAGCGCCAGCACACGCGGGAACAAGTGCGGAGAGCTCATCTCGTTCTGAATGGGCAGGATGAGGCCAATGCCTTCGAAGCTGTAGACAGCAGTGCCTACAAGATTCACATTTGACCACCCCAAGCGGTTGTCAGACTATCAGCATGTGCTCGTCTCGTAGCTTGTAAATGCAGCGCTCGCTCACCGTAGAACTCTGGGAACGCAGTCCAGTCGACGTGTATGGGCTCGATGCGCGGCTTCGTTGGGTTCGCATAGTAGTCAAGCGAGTAGTAGAAGACGATCGCGATCCCAGACACCACCGCGACATTCGCTGTCACGATAAAGACACACAGGAATCATTGTCAGCCACAGTTTAAGAGCCCAGTGAACCAAGAAGGCCGACCATACGACATAATCGTACGTACCAAGGCTCGAGAACGGCGTGATGCGCTTGAGCGTGCGCACCCAGGAGAGCAGCAGTAGGATCGGGAAGATCGCGAGGATCAGCTGACGCTCGTGGATCACGCTCTGGAGTCTGGTGACACAAGAGTTTCAACAAAGCCAACCAAAACGTGAGTGTCTATACAAGTCAGAAAACCCAGACTCAAGTATCCGTACTTTTCCGGCAGCACGACGTGGATGTTGGTGGCGACGAACGTGAAGTAGACGCAGCAGATGCCCAGCTGCGTGCCCACGAGGAAGACGTCGATGAGCAGCTTGCCCTTGGGTCCGAGGATCTCGCGTCCGACGTCGCCGAAGGACATGCGCGTAGTCGGCGCCACCGCACGCTTGCAGTAGAGCAGCAGGTCCATGTTGTACACCGACACGAGCGCCTATGGCATGAGGAGCAATTCGAAGGTGAGGCAATGTTCACAAGCAACACCACATCACAAGACGATTGGAATCGTACCACGATGACGAACATGACGGGCGCGGCGTAGATGCCCGTCTGCGAAAAGCCGTTGGGCAGCGACATGGCTCCAGGGCCGATGTTGCCCTTGCACAGGTGCACGACGACTGCGAGGATCGAGAGCTTCTCGCGCGTCGATGATACATTCGCTCGGGAGTGACGCAGCGGTGCAGCCGAAGCACCTGAGCCAGAAGCATTGGTGGCGCTGCTCAAAGAGAGCGAGTCAAGCGAGCCCATGGTGCTGTCGGGCGTGCGCTGGTGCTTGGCTCCAGACTTGCTGGTGCTCATGGCGAGCGTCAGCTGTCGCTGGTGCTTGTGCTTGTTCTTGTGGCTCTGCTGGTGTTTCTTGGGCGAGTGGTGAGGCCGCAGGAGCTCGTCGTCTTCTGAAAATAGTTCGCCAGTCTCCTGCTGCCCCCCATTATTATCCACACCATGACCCCCAGTCGTTGGAGCTTTGGGCTTGAAGACCGCAGGCGAGCGGCGATGGTGGCTCGACGGCTCGGCGCCATTTTCATTTCCATTGCTGCTGCGGCCGTTGCTCTTCATTGTCCACTGATTGGCGTCTCCAGCGGCCGAGTGCTCCTCCGTGCCGCTGCTGTTAGCGCGAGGAGTCGAGGGGGCGGTTGTGCTGCTTGTGGAAGTGGGCGACTGCATGGCGTCCGTCCAGCAAGACGACGCGAGAGAAACCCTCTTGAAGCGAAAGTGGCAGCAAATAAAAACGAAGCACGCGCGCGCGTCAGCATCATAACCAGATGTGAAATGTTGCACGAAGGTCGCGCGGAAGAAGAAAGAATCCACGGTTCTTTTTTCTCATGTGGCGCTGGTGTGGTTCACACATGGGTACACTTTCACTCAAAGACGATTTGCCCAGCTTGGATGGACACATTTCAACATCACTGCTTGTTGCTACCAACACTCAGAGCACCTTTAGCGACCGCAGCTCCTGCAATAGACAGTCAGACAGACAAAAAAGAGCACGTGTGAGTGCACTTGGTGAGGCGAGAAAAGCCGCCTGGAGAGGAAGCCAACCACACAGCACATACGAGGTTCATCACGATGCGGTTCCACGACTCCATGTTCTTCACGAGCTGCCGCCACTGGGTCTCGGCGTCGCTCACGCCGGCCTTTGCACGCTTGAGCTCCTTCCGCTCCTGCTCCACCTGCATACGCATATTCCAACGACATTAGCTCGAGTGGAGAGCATCCAGGCAGAGCGTGTTTAGAATACGATACGCACCATTTTCAGCAGCACGTTCACTTCATCCGACGCCGCGCTGTCCATGGAGCTGTCTTCTCCAGCGGGCTCCTGCTCCTGAGTCGTCGTGGCCACCAAGTGCGAAAGTCGCTCCGACAGCTGGTCGTAGAAAGTGTTGCTGAGCTCCTCGATGCGCGTCTTCGGTGGCACGCGCACCTGCTCCTGGTTGGCCTGCAGCCCTGAGACGAGTCGTGGCTTTTGATTGCCACCACCGCCGGCCGTCGTCGTTGTCGTGGGCGACGCGTGGCGACTGCTGCTCGAGCCGCTCTTACTGTCGCCCAGCGAGCTGCTCGAGCCGCTTCGCGTGCGCGTGCGCCAGATGCTCGGCGTCACGGGCATTGTCTGCGCGACGTCCACGCCGCCTTCGTCTCCAGTCTCGAGGGACAGTTCCTCCTTGTTCACGACGCGGAAGTCCACGTTGCGCGTGAAGATGAGTCCGCGGAACGCATATCTGCGCACGCTGCGCAGACATTTCCAGAGCGTCGCGAATGCGGCTTGCGAGGTCTGTATTGCGTGTCAACCAATGGAGGACACATTAGTTGACCATCACTCGTATAGACACTCTGTCCTTTCACATAGACACTTTTTGGAGTGGACATGTCATTCTTACCTTGGACGAACCGATGTGGTACTTTTGCTGCGCGTACTCGATGAGCACGTGGTGGATCTGCGACGCGCCGACGTACGAGAGGACGAGCGTCTGCGCGTCCTTGCGGCGCAACAAGAACGTCCCTTCCTCCTTCCCTCTACAGACAGACAACACCACAACGAACAGCGTTAGCAATCTAGGAACTCAGCCATCGTAAGCCACGCACAACACAAGTCAGTCTAATAACCAACAACGCACCCGAGGATCTCTTCCGTGCGTGTGCGATCGATGCTCCCGGCGAAGAAGCGCCACGCGAGCTCGTCGTTCATGCGGTCGTGCGCCGCCTTCTCCTTCTGCAGCCGCGCTTCGTCGAACTCTTGTTCGTGATCATCGCTATCTTCACTGTCGCTCGCATCACGACGGCCGACTTGGTCTCCACTCGCTTGCTTTCTCTCATCGCCCTCATGCTCCTGGTCTTCATCGTCTTCATGCTCTTGTTCTTGTTCGCTTCCTTCTCCGTCGAGTCGCTTTTCGCTCGCAAACGGGAACGTGTACGTCTCGGGGTCCGTCGCTTCGACCTCGTCCTCCGTCTCGTCATTTGCGACAAAACTATCGTTCGTCGCGCGCAGGTAGACACCTTTGTTGTTGCCCAGGATCCAGTTGCCACCGTAGTCAACGGCTTTCGCATTATCTCCTCCTTTCTGGCGTAGCGGTCGCTGAGCTTGTTCAACAACGCTTTCTTTCTCCTCTTGTTCATTGTCTTCCTTCTCGACGGCCCTGTGGCTCTCGTCACGAGGCACCGTCGTGATCGTCTGCGTCGGGATGCGCAGCAGCGACGCGGAGAACTGGTGCAGCGCGTCGTCCGTCTGTACGACCTCCAGCGGCACGCTCGTGCGGCTCGCAAAGATGCCCTAGGTTCTCATATCCCACAGCACAACATAAGCCACAGATCACATAAAGTTACATTATGGAGGTCGTCATACTGCAAACACACCTGGGAAGCCGAGTCTCTCGAAGCACGCGCCTGCTCTGCGAGGTCCCT
>JAASFQ010000616.1:0-17800 GCA_023333845.1 Globisporangium polare | reverse complement strand
CTCCTTGCCTCGCTGGCAAGAGATCTGGAGCAATGGCAGCGAGCAGCGCAGGCTGCGAGAGCTGAGTGCGAAGTAGAAGCAGACTGGTCGTGGCTTGCTCGAGACCCTCGCAACGAGTGTATCCTGGCGCAGTGGCTGGCTTCGTCTCGGTACTCATTTTCGAATCCGAGATCTTGAAAATGTGAAAGCACGATGACATGACTGTAACGCGCTCTGACAATGAGATCTCCGTGCGTGGGACAACAGCAAGTGCATTAAAATCGGTCATCACACAAGCGCACACAGCCATAGAACCCTATGTGTACGCACAGTAGGTACCTGCACACTACTTGCCTGCACACAACCTTCCTTCCTGCTCGCTGAGACTCGCCTTACAAGTCCTGATCGTGGAAGAACTTGTTGATCATCTCGAAGGACACCGCCGGCTGGTCCATGGGCACCATGTGGCCCGAGTTGAACACGCGGATGAACGCGAGGTTCTCGAACGAGCGCACGCGGCCAGCGTTGGCGACCTCCGAGGTCACGAACGCGCGGTTGGGCGCGTCGTTGAACTGCTGCTTGCCGCTCCAGTCAAGCGCGAGCGTCCACGCCTGGTTGCCCGCCCAGTTGCACATCAAGTCGGCGTCACCCGCGTAGATGAGCACGCGCACACCAGCGTCCAGTGAGAGCTGCACGTCGTCCGCGAACGAGACCATCTGGTCGTAGACGAAGCCCGAGCCGACCTCGCCGTCGCACTCCCGCCACGCCTTCGAGTGCTTCGTGTCAACACCCAGCTGCGCCAGCACCTTCTCCGAGTTCAGGTACGCGTCAATGTGTTCAAAGTGGAAGCACTTCATCACGTTCTCTTCGTCGCACGCCTGGCGGATGTCGTACGGGTTGCGCTTGGCGAGGAAGTACGGCGTCTCCAAGTTCTCTGAGCAGTACTCGAGCGCCTCGAGGCACGCCGACGAGTTCCCCTGGCACGCGACAGTGAGGTCACGGCACACGGGCTGCGCGGCACGCATGGCCTCGATCTGCGCGTCGTCCAGCAGCGTCACGTTGTACGAGTTGAACGCCATGTCGACACTGTGCTGGTACTGCACGATCGGGTCCGTGATGCCGTTACCGATCGCAATGCCTGCCAGGTTGATGTGGGCAGTGTCCGCAGGGCGGTGTACGTTCTGCTTGATGATGTAGCTCGCAGCTGCGGGCACGTAGTGGCCGCCATAGCTCTCGCCCGTGACGAAGAAGTCGCGGCTCGCGAGCTCCGGGTGCTTCTTCAAGAACTCCTGCAGGAACCAGTAGATGTTCTCGCCCACGTTGAACTCGCCCGAGTCGTAGTCCTTCTCTTCGCCGTACGAGTAGCCCACGCCCGTCGGCTGGTCGAGCCAGATCACGTTCGCCTCGCGGTTCCACGAGTACGGGTTGATCTTGGTCGAAAGGTCGGGCTGCACGTGGCACGGGCCGTTCTCGGCGAGCAGCGCCATCATGCTCGAGCATCCGGGGCCGCCCGTCAACCAGAGCACGAGTGGGTCCGTCGACGGGTTGCTGCGAGACTCGACGTACCAGTAGAAGTAGTGGTCGTCCTTCTTGTTCGGGAGCTTGACGTAGCCAGTCTCGTGGTTCGCAAAGCCACAGAAGAACTCTTCGACCTCCTTGTCGTTGCCCACCACCGCATTATTACGCAATGCGCTGTCAGCCACAGGGGAAGGAGAGGAGGGCGACGACACGGGCGCGCGGAAGAGCTTGCTGCTGTTCTCCTTCGTCACGATGCCGAACGTGAGCAGCAGCGCGAGCGCCGAGAGCACGATGAGCGCCCCACGCTGCTTCTGCGAGCGCGAGAGCTTGCGGCTCTTGGCGCTGGCTTCCGTCTGCAGCTGCTGCGGAGTGCTGCTGCCGTACACGGGGATCAAAGGCGTGCGCTCCGTCTTGCGGCTGCCGCCGTTGGCTCCAGTCACGCGCATCATGATCGCCCCCTTCGTTGCTTCTTCTGGTGCTGTTCTCTTGCGGCTGCGAGTTCCCAACTGATTCACTTTCGGAAACACTCATCAACGTGACCTCAATTAATGTGTACAACACCAAACACAAGCGAATAAACGTATGGACGCCACACTACATTAGATCACCAAGATCTTTCGGCTCAACTTTGACAAGCAAGCAAGCACATGGCTACATTCTTGCGTACCACCATAGCAGCACACCCAGCACGACCCTCGAGTCATACGTACCGCCCAGTTTCTCTCGCTGGCACCACAGTGTCGCACTTAGAACGCCTCGTTGCGCAGGAAGCGGCTGATGAGGTCGAGCGCGACCACGGGCTGGTCGTACGGCACCATGTGGCCCGAGTTGAAGATGCGGATGAACGTGAACTGCTTCTCGAACGCGCGCACCGTGCCCGCGCGGGTCGCTCCATTTCCCTTCACGACATACGCGCGCTCCTTCGCTGCGTTGAACTCGCGCGTGTGGTCCCAGTCGAGCGCGAGCGTCCACGCCTGGTTGCCGTACCAGTTGCACACGAGGTCGGCGTCGCCCGCGTAGATGAGCACGCGGATCTTGGCATCGTTGAGCAGGTCGGCCACATAGCTCTCGTAGCCGCGCATGATGTCCATGGCGAAGCCCATGCCCACAGCCGCGTTGCACGCCTCCCATTTCTTGGCGTGCTCCTCGCTCACGTTCAAATGCGCGCGCACCGCAGGCAAGTTGAGGTACGCGGTCGCGTTCGCCATGGCGTCGTCGTAGCAGTTCATCGAGTCGGCTGCGTCGCACGCCATGCGGATGTCGTACTGGTTGCGTTGCGACGACGTCAACGCAGAGAGGATCTTCTCCTGGCAGTACATGAGCGCCTCGACGCACTTTAAAGACGAGTCCTGACAGTCTTCCAGCAGCTTGGTGCACTCCGGCAGCGCAGCTTTCGCGGTCGCGAGCGTCGACGCGTTCATGATCGTGATGTTGTACGCGTTGTCGACCATGTCGAGCGCGTGCTGGCTCTGGATCACGGGATTCACGAGCCCGTTGCCGATCGCAATGCCCTGCAGGTTCAAGTGCACGGTCGCGTTCGTCTTGTTCATGGCCTCGTTCTCCTGCCAGATGTAGTGCGCTGCCGCGGGAACGTAGTGGCCTGCGTAACTTTCGCCCGTGAGGTACAGCGGACGGCCTTTGAGCTCTGGGTGCTTCTCAATAAAGCCCTGGAGGAACCAGTAGATGTTCTCCTGGACGTCGTCCTCATCGTGGTCCAAGTCCACATTCGGGCCGTACGAGAAGCCCACGTCGGTCGGCTGGTCGAGCCAGATCACGTTCGCCTCGTTCGTCCACGAGTACGGGTTAGCCGTGGTCGTGAGGTCCGGGAGCACGTGGCACGGTCCGTTTTCACCAAAGAGCGCGGTCATGCTCGAGCAACCGGGACCACCGGTGAGCCAGAGCACGAGCGGGTCCTTGCTCGGGTTGCTGCGCGACTCGAAGAACCAGTAGAAGTAGTGGTCGTCCTTCTTGTTGGGCAGTTTAATGTACCCGGCGTCGTTCTTCGTGTCATTGCAGAAGGTATCGCCACTCGCGACCACAACAGGTGGTGGCGGTGGAGGCAAAATGACGACCGGCACGGGCGTGACGGTGGGCTTTAGTGGTGCAGCAGTGGTTGGCGCGGGGGGCTCAGCCACAATGGCTGGCGCGGCGGTCTCCGTCGGCGCTGAGCTCGTGGTCGACGCTTTAGATGAACTGCTGCCGCCGCTGGAAAGGACCCAGCCGCCGATCACCACGGCGACCAGCAGCAGTGCGACGAGGATCGTGATGCGCTTGCGGCGCTGCGCTGTCGCGTCGACGCCGGACGTCTGCACGTCCGGACGCAGGGGCGTGCGCTCGTTCGCCATGCTGCTGTTGAAGAAAGAGGCTTGAGCTCTTGGCGGCGAAATTTGCACTGCGCGCTCGACGAAAGATCGCTTCACGCCGTGCTGACGGGTGATTTCTTTGTTCCTCTTTCCATTCGAGACGCGCAGATAACTCAGGAATTTGCACAGATGCAGCAATGATATCTGATACCACGTGCGACCATCGAATCTGCTTCCGGATGGGAAATGGTCTATCCTTATGAGCGTATTAGCCTCGCATAAGCATACTGCTATGCGCCAAGCCAAGTTGAAGTCGCGCACTCGCTTAGGTGCGATGGATTGACCCCATCTTGGAGTTTGTATGCAACCGACTGTCCTCGGGAGCGAAGTGCGCCGGATCAAGTCGTTACATACAAACTCCAAGATAAGACCTTGAGTTGTGAGAAAAGCACGGGCGGTGCACTCGCGCGCGACCGTGGGAAGAAGGCATCGTCGTGAAGCCTGCGTCACCTCGAGATCTCGCAAAGGCTCAACCTTGCAGCGCCCTCTGCTTCGCTCACTCTGCAACTTGCCACCATCCGCAAGCATCATGGACGGGAGCAACAAGGAGAGGCGCTCGCCCAAGAGCGCCGCGAACGCTCCGTCGCACCACCACCACCACCACCCGATGGAGCGTCCAGAGGACTCGGCCGACCTGCGCGCCATCCTCCGAGACAACGGCGAAGAGCACCTCTTCCGCTCCGCGATGAAGCTCAGCAGCAGCGACGGCAACGGCGACGAGCAGGATCTCCCGCTCATTCTCCACTGGCAGCACGCGCGCGAATTCGTCGAAGCCATGCGCACTCTGCCATCGAGTCCACAGCCGATCGAACCTCCGTTCCAGATCCCGAGTCCGCTGACCGAGCGGAGCTTTAAAGTGGCCCTGCTGGAACACCTACGCTGCGAGAACGAGGACATCGCGACGGAACCTGTCGAGACGAGCATCCTGCCGTACACGGTGGACTATCTGGGCCAGTGTGCCGCAAAAATGGTGGAGCTGCGCCACCACCCGTGGACGCAGGAGGTGATCCGCCGCGGGGGCCAGCGGCTGTTGCCACTCGCGGTGCCCTACATCGCGCGCCCGCAGACGGAGATCATGAAGCGGTTCCTGGGGACGCAGACAACGACGCTCTGGAGCTAAGTGATGCCTGAAGTAGAGAGTCCGACACCGTCAGTGAGGGTCGAGACGCGGGCTTTGGCGAGCGCATGCAGCTACCCTGATTTGAACAATGCATTACGTTCTGGTTGTTGATCTGCTGCCTTCGTGATTGCACTGGTTCTTTCTGCGTTGCGCGCAGCGGACAGTCAAGACCTCGTTGCCTGAGCTTCGTCGGCTTCCGGTGGAGATGAGGGAGGGAGGGCAGCGGCTCCGTTTGTGTGCGCGCCAACGAACACCTGCCAGCCAGGATTGCTGTGCCTGTCCTCCCACTTTCGGGAATGATGGCGACTGACCACCATTCCCCGTCGCTCATGCTTTTTCGCTGTTTTTGTTTTTGACTTTGTGTGATCTGACTCGCACACCGCCTGTTCAGACTGCTTTTGTCCAGCGGAGCTCCTCGCACACTCCCCCACTCGCCTCCTCACTCAGCAAGCGCCAGCCACCACTACAAGCCCACGACCACAAGCGCTATGGCACTGAGCGAGGGCACCCCGCTCCTCAGCGACCCCACTATCGTCCGCTCACCGCCGCCGAGACGCAGGCGCGTGCTCAAGGTCGTGCTCTGCGCCGTTCTGCTCGTCGGCATCATTCTCATCGTGCTCGCGGCCGCGCTGCGCCGACTCGCAGCGCCCGCCGTGGCGTCCGCCACCACTGCGAACGGGTCCATCTGCGGCACGACGAAGAACGAGGCCGGGTACATCACGCTGCCCAACAAGAAGGACGACCACTACTTCTACTGGTTCTTCGAGTCGCAGAGTCTGCAGCCGAACACGGACCCGCTCGTGATCTGGCTCACGGGCGGCCCCGGCGCCTCGAGTCTCTATGCGCTCCTCACTGAGAACGGGCCATGCACGGTGCAATCCGACCTGACGACCAAGAACAACGCGTACGCGTGGACCAACCAGGCGAACGTGATCTGGCTCGACCAGCCGACGAACGTGGGCTTCTCGTACGGCACATCAGAGGACGCGGACTTTAACGGCACGGACGTGGGCGAGAACCTCTACTGGTTCCTCCAGGGCTTCATCGAGAAGCACCCGGAGTTCGACAACCGCGAGTTCTTCCTCTTCGGCGAGAGCTACGGCGGCCACTACGTGCCCAGCGGCGCGCACTACATCTGGCAGCAGAACAAGCTGGGCAGTAAGCAGCCTGGCACCAAGAGGATCAACCTACAGGGCTTTGGCATCGGCAATGGCTGGGTCGACCCCGAGACGCAGGTTCGTCGTCTCGTTATCATACCGAGCTTGTACGTGTCGAGCATGGACTCATATTAATTGTGTGTGTGCCTTTAGTACTTGTACGCAGACGCGATGGCAGACAACACGTACAACATTTCGTTCCTGAACGACTCGCAGATCGCGCAGATGAAGAAGGACAACCTTGTGTGCGTGGAACTCTGTCTCGAGTGCCGCAAGAACCCTGGGAACGGCTCAATCTGCCTGAAGGAGCAAAACTACTCCTTCGAGAAGCACCTGCTGCCGTTCTATGCCGCGAAGCGGAACCCGTACGACATCCGCGAGACCTGCGATATGGACGTCGACCCGTCCTGCGATGGTGAGAACGTCGTGCTTATGAAAGAGTTCCTCAATTCCGACAGAGTCCGACGCTATCTGAACGTCAGCGTGGGTCCCAACAAACAGTGGGAGGAGGTCAACGGCGAGGTCAACATGGCGTTCATATCCTCGGGCGACAACGCGCAGCCATCTCAGCTCCAGGTCGCGGATCTGCTCAACGATGGGATCCGAGTGCTCGTGTACAATGGCGACGCAGACCTCATGTGCAACTGGCAGAGCAGCGACGCGTGGACCAAGGCGCTGGAATGGAAGGGCTCTGAGGGCTTTAATGCCGCAAAGGAGCGTCATTTCTTTGCTGAAGACACGAATATGGCGGGCGCTGAGCCTGTAGACGCCGGGATTGTGCGCTCGTTCGGGAACTTTACGTTCCTGCGCGCGTTCAACGCGGGCCACATGGTGCCGAAGAACCAGCCTGCGGTCGCGCTCGACATGCTCAACAAGTTCCTTCTCAACCAAGAGCTATAACAACGTTTGCGAGCGTACGGCATCCAGTCTCCTAGGCAGCAGGCTTCAAGAGCAACAACCACCATCGACGTGTGGTATGCGTGACAATGGAACTCGTTCATGCTCCTCAACCTCTTGTTTTCCACTAAAACCAATGAGACTTTGTCGATCGAAGCTTCACGGGTCGCGCTTCACGAGTAGCTGCAAACTCGAAAATCAGCGTCAGCAAATTCGTATCAAGCGCGTTCACTGCCGTCGCCGCCTTGCCTGATCGAGCATCGTCGCCCACAATGCTAAGGAACGCCAGCTTCGCCTCAAGTGGGACAGCAAGTTGCAGCACTTGGCCTTGCGTCTTTGCAGCTCAAATCCAAAATGACACTTTGCCAGCCGCACTTCTTGCAACATCGGAGAGGTCTCAGCCTTAGTCAGAGTCGTCACCAGCCGAGCTCGTGGTGCGTCAGAGAAGCCTCCGCCACACCCGCTCAGGTCCAGTACCAGCAGTCGACGTCCCAACTGACCGTCCAGTACATGGACTCCAGGGACGCAAACATCCGAACGCGTCTGCACCTGGGCTTCAACAGCAACGTTTGGCTCGAAGTTGGGTGGCAATATTTTCTATTCAGCCTTGCAACAAGCTGTCTCAATGAAGTCAAGCCACAGTAAGATCTAGTAGCGCTGCACGACCTCTTCGTTCCAGGAGATCACTCGTCGCACTTCGCGTCTCGCCGCAAACTGGAAAATCAGTGTCAGCACACTCGAGTCGAGCGTATTCAGCGCCGCTATCGTCTTACTGTCGGACTGGGAATCGTTGTCTGCTACGACGCTCAGGAACGCCAGCTTCATCTCCATTGGGACACGTGCTTGCAGCAACTGATCTTGGAGGGCAGCATCGATGCGCTCTCGCTCGCGTATCCACTCGAGATCCCGGAGCCAGTATCTGGTTCCGGTGAACTCAATCCCAGCGAGAGTGCGGTTGACTTGTAAGGCTTCGTATAAACTTGTGAACCTCCCGTCGCCAAAATTGCAATCATCCAGTCGCACCTCTTGCAGCACCAGTGGATCGTCGGTCTTGGTCAGCAGTGTAGCCAGCTGGGTGGCGGAAGTGTCGTTGAAGGACTCTCGGCTCCCATTCAGGTGTAGAACCAGCAGCCGACGTCCCAAATCGCCGCCCAAAGTGTCGAGTACTCCAGAGACCTCAGCGGCAGAGGCGGAGTTCAAGTTCAACCGCTCGAGGTTCACGCAGTCTTTTGCGATCATCTGCGTCACGGTTTGAGTGACTGGGTCGGGATACGTGAGCCGGTAATAGCCGTCGAGATGGGGAATCGAGAACGCAAAGTCGAACGTGAGCGACCGAAATTGGCGACCGATGGCTGAAAACAACGGCAGGAGGTGGTCAGCGTGGGTTTTGATCTCACTGGTACTGAGCACAGTTCTGATGAACGTGGGACTGAGTTTCAGCTTGCCGATCGTGCGGAGCTTGAATGCGCTGGCGAAGCGCTTCGGTCGTGGATAGAAGAGTCCGAGCGCCATCCCTCAGCGTTTTCCATACTGATGTGCTTCGAGTTAGCGTGCATCGAGATGTCTTCCACAAGCGGACACCCACACCGCAGTGCCGATGCCTACCGCACATAATGTCGAGTACATCACGTTGTTGCCGAGCGAGATTCTGCGCAAACGCGAGTTGGCTAAACTGCCGCCTGGAACGCTTCGCGTGAGCGACTCTGCTTGCTGATCGCGGCAGTGCGTCCACCCCGAAAGCGGCTCTCGTGACACCGAGGAACTCACACGGTGACTTCTCAGGTACACGATGGTCCGTCGTGAAGATATTTGGTATTATCGCATCCAAGTTGATCTCTTCGACTAGGTACACGCACTTGCACTTCTCCACAATCCGCGCGACGACAGGCTGCTCAGGTGAGTTCATCGCGCTCAAATCGAGCGACTTGATGTCGTTTCGACGATCAGCTCCCGAGACGTCACCGCTGATGGCGTCTCGACTTTGGTCTCCTGTAATGCCGCCAATGCCGGTGCAGTGATCCTGCATGCGAGCAGAGCTTCGCCCAGCGACTCGCTCCCTGGAGTTATCGCGGAAGCTGAAGTCGATGGCATACATTTGGAATTCGAGAAGCTGAGGTGTCTGAGAAAGAGTCGGTTGTCTCCGTGACTTTGCTTACCTTCCGCCATCGACAAAGCCTTCTGACTGCGGATCATTGTAATAGCAATCGTGGCGAATTGGTGCTTCAAGAGATTCAATATTACTTTTCACCACGAGCCTTCTGGAGCGTGCAGCATCGTAGGCAAACCTTTGCAGACCGTGGCGTCTCTCCTCAGTAGTGTTGCGTGAAATCGGTGTTCCAGGCGATTGTTCGCCGCACCTCGCGACTCGCGGCAAACTGGAACACTAGCGACAGCAAACTCGGGTCGAGCGAGTTCAGCGCCGATGTTTCCTTTCCGTCGGACCAAGTGTGCTCGCTTCCCACGATGCCCAGGAACGCCAGCTTGATCTCCATCGGGACTCTAGTTTGCAGCAACTGATCTTGATGTGCAGCGTCCAGGAGCTCTCGTTTGCTTTTGAGATCCTCGCTGTCAGAGGAAGGCGCCAGCTTGGTCCCAGTGAGCTCAATGAGAGCGAGGATGCGGTTGACTCGCAAGGCTTTGTTCAGGCTCCCGAGTCCCTTGACGCCGAACCAGCATTCGTTCAGCCGCAGCTCTTGCAACACCAAAGGGTTTTCAGTCTTGGCCAACAGTGCAGCTAGGCGCGCCGCGGAGGCATCGTTGAAGCACTCCTGACTCCCGTTAAGATTCAAGACCAACAGTCGATGTCCCAGTTCGCCATTCAACGCGTCAAGCAGCCCCGAGATCTCAGCGGCAGAAGCGGAGTTGAGATGCAGCCGCTCGAGGTTCACACAGTGTTCGCCAAGCATCTGTGACAGCGTTTGCGGAGCAGGAGCAGGGTACGTGAGCCGGGATAAGCCAAACATGCTGCGAATCGAGTCCGTGAACTCGAACGTGAGCGACCGAAACTGACAGCCAACGGCTGTGACCATCGGCTTCAAATCTTCCACGTGGGTCTCGCTCTCACTGACACCGAATATCGCGTCGAACCAGCCGTCTTGCTCGGGGATGCGGTGCTCCAGCATCTCTCGCTTGATGCACTCAACGAACTTGCGTTGGACCCATCCGAGCCCGACACCAGGGACGACAACGCACACGGACCCATCCTCTTGTTCGCACAGAGCTTCCAGTTCGCTTCGCTCTGCCAAAGTGTCCGTCCAAGTCGCTCTCTCGCCTGTCCAAGAGGATTCCGATGTCTGACCCCACTCAAAGATCTCGACGCTCGCGCCTTTCTTCACAGTGCACACCATCAGTTCATTCGTCGCCATCGAGCCGTTCTGAATGTCTTTGCCACCGTAGACGAGCTCTGCTGCTGGATTCCGCAATGTGCTCACGAGAGTCCTGATCGCCAAGGGGCTCGATGTCAACCTCCCAATCGTTCGGAGCTTGAAAGCGTTGACAAAGCGCTTTGGCCGTGGGTAGAAGAGTCCAAAGGCGAGCCAGCGCCAGTGCTCCACGTTCGTTTCTTCGTTCTTGTACTGGGAGACCACATAACTGGAGACGTCTTCTTCCAGCGGACACCCATATCGCAGCGCCGAGAACATCACTGCCGAGAACGTTGGACGCACACTGTTGCTCATCGAGATTTTGCGCAAACGCGAAGGTGCATCATCCAACTTGACAATCGGTGGCTCTATGCTTGTTAGCTGGGCCAGCATGTTGACGTCGAGCGCGGATCTCAAGATGTCGAGAAACTCGCGTGGGGTCTCTTCCTGTAAACGAAAGCCATTCTGACGAAAAACTGGCAGAATGGCGTCCAGCTTGAGCTCTTCGATTTCGTATACGCGCTTGCTCTTCTCGACGATTCGCGCGACGACAGCTAGCTCTGCAGTTTTCATCGCATTCTCACTCAAATCGAGTGAGCTGATCGCAAACTGGCGGCCTGGGTGCGCGAACGCGCGGTCGAGAAAGCCCTCGATGATCTCCAGGGAGTCGACCGTGAGGCTGCAATTCGCGAACGAGAGGCCGAACGTGAGAAATTCTGCCGGCAGCTGGGACTGGGAATGCACAGGTGGGGGAGTGTTGTTCGGCAACGCCGCTCGGGTGGTCATGAACGCCAACAGCTCTTCGCCCAGCGATTCGCTTACGCGGCACCACCGAATGCGGTCTTGGAAGCTGAAATCGACGACAAACGCTGGAAATGCCGCATTCTTGAAGAGGCTCTTGTGGACATTGCTGAACGCGTTGCCGATCATGTCGGACAGCAGCACGTCGAGCCAGAACGCGGTCTTGAGCTCTGGAAACGCACCCAAGCGCTGCGAGTGCTGGGCGAAGGCAGCGAACGCACTGAGGATCCCCGGGCGGTCGTCGTCAGTCAGATAGCTGTCGTAGCGCGCGGGTGAGTTGAACTGGAGCTTGAGCATGGGCACGGCGTCCAGCAGCGAGAGCGACTCTGCCGGCGGCGTGAGCTCCAGCAAGAAGCACAGCACCGGCTCGACCGCGTGCAGCAGTCGGTGGCTCTCGGTCGCGAGCAGCTGCGCCTCCCGCGTGCCGTGGAACTGCGCGACGTTCGCATGCTGGCGGCAGGCGCGCGACGCTGGCCTCGTCATGCTTGGTGGAGATGAAATTGGCAGTTTGCTTGCCGATGGGTGCGTTCCTCCGACAATGAAATTCGAAGAAAACGTATCGTTCCTGACACTTTAGACGGAAAAGGAACAATTCCCGAAACATTCGGAATGATGGCTTCTTTGGATCTCTCGGACCAGCACTCACATACTCCGACTGAGATTGATTGATCGATCGATCGATCGACAAGCGAAGCAGCTCATTGCCGAAAACGAAGCGCGCAGCTCACGTCGCAAACATGGGCATCTCGGGACTCCTGCCAGCGCTCCAGAGCGTCACGGAGACGCGGTCGCTCGCCGAGTACCGCGGCCAAACGCTCGCGATCGACGGCTACTGCTGGTGCGCGTGACTGCTCGCTGCAACGTGTTAAGCATTTGCGATGGCTCGTACGAGTGGCCTCACTGGTGATCTGTCGCTGCTGCTGGTATGCGTGCTTTGGTGTTATGCTGAAGGCTTCACCGCGCGATCTACTCCTGCAGTCAGGAATTGTGCTTGGGCGAAGAGACCGACAAGTACGCGTTTGTGTTGCGTGACGTAATTGCCTGAGCTCATTCTCGAGCGCGAAGCTAATCGCATGTGCTGGTTTTGGTTCGCTGGCTGGCTGGCACAACCCATTACAGATACGTGAGCTACTTCATGCGCAAGGTCGAAGAGCTCCTCACACACGGCATCACTCCGTATGTGGTCTTCGATGGAGGCTCGCTCCCCATGAAGAAAGGCACGGAAGTGCAGCGGCGCAGGTGCGAGAGCTTGCTGCTCTTTGCAGGGACAGTGCCAGCAACACCTTTGCTCACTGAGCTGCTGGTTGTTGTACACACAGCGCGCGAGAGAGGAGCCGCGAGCTGGGGATCCAGTTCTACAAGAAGAGAGATTTTGCCGCGGCGAGGAAGTTCTTCGCTCGCGCAGCGGATGTTACGCCCTACATGGCACACCGGATCATCCAGGTACTCCAATGGGCCAGTCGTTCGCAGTACATGTAGCTCATCAGCGCCGTCACTGATTCTTCTGCACGGGCTCCTTCAGAGACTGAAAGAGAAGAGCGTGCTCTTTGTTGTCGCACCGTACGAAGCCGACGCGCAGCTGGCGTTCCTGATGCAGAATGAGCTCGCTGACGCTGTGCTCACGGAAGACTCGGACTGCCTCCCGTTCGGATGCCACACGGTACTCTTCAAGCTCGACAAGGCTGGCGACGGGCTCGTCCATGAGATCAAACTGGAGAACCTCAAGAACAACTCTGGTGATGGATTGAGCCTTGACGCGTTCACGCACGAGATGGTACGTACGTTTTGCATGTGCCGAGCTCGAAAGCCTTTACTGACTTCTGTCTGCGCTCCCAAGTTTCTTGAAATGTGCATCTTGTCGGGATGCGACTACCTCTCGAGTCTCCCGAGGGTCGGGCTGAAAACAGCGCACGCGTTGATGAGCCGCCATGGATCAGCCAGCAAGGTGTGACTTTCTACATTAACCGGATTGGAGGACATCCTGGCCCAGATCACCACTGATTCTCACTCCTGTACACTCCCGTGCAATGCGCTCATCTGCTCAGGTCTTGGAAGCTTTGCGACTGGGAGACAAAATCGCAGTTCCTGAGCATTACGAAGCGGAATTCGAGAAGGCGGTGCTCACATTCCGCTGCCAGCGCATCTACGATCCTCGCACGCAGGTGCGGCAGGTGTGCTTCGTCTATGGGTATCTGATTTCTGACTGACAGTGTTGGTTCTATTGTATCCGCAGCAAATCGTGCCACTGACACCCATTCCAAGTGAAGCTCTGGCTGAAGATGCTGCTATGGCATTCCTTGGACCCGAACTCCCGACTTCAATTGCTCAACAGATTGCAGAGGGCGAGATGGACCCGATGACAGAGCAGCGCTTCGACTCGTTGACGACTGCTGTCAACAGCATCGCTGACCAGTTACGCCTTTCAACTGATGTGGACGCTTTGACGACCGAATTCGCCGGATTCGCCGGATTTGCGGTCGAGAAGCGGACGAACCCTGGCGAACTGGTTCCCGTCGAGTCCTCTATCCTGCGCAAGGTCCAAGTGGGGTTTCACGTGGTGGCGATGGCGCTCCCTCTTGGCTTCTACTGCGTGGTGAACCACGTTCTTTGATTGCTGTTACTGTATGACAGTGTGTGCAAATGCCTCGGCAAGCAAGGCAAGACAAGCTATGAGATGGGAGGAACACTGTGCATTAATTCACGTTCGATAAAGCAGTATCCACCGCTGTACCTACCGCGCTCTTTTCCATTGACAAAACCAAGAGCGTCGGGTACCCATGAACCTTGCTTAGTACGCCTCGCCCTTGAAGAACTTGTTGATCATCTCGAGCGACACGGCCGGTTGGTCCATGGGCACCATGTGGCCCGCATTGAAGATGCGCAGGAACGCAAAGTTCTCGAACGAACGCAGCACACCAGCGTCCACGGCCGTGGCGTTCGCGATCAGTGGGTCGTGCGTGACAAAAGCACGCTCAGTCGCCGCATTGTAGCCGGCCTTGCCGCTCCAGTCGAGGTCGAGCGTCCAGGCGCGGTTGCCCTGCCAGTTGCACATGTAGTCGGCGTCGCCGGCGTAGATGAGCACGCGGAGGCCGTCGTTGAGCATGTCGGCCACGTACGTGTGGAAGCCCATGGACCAGTCGCCGTCGGTCGTGAACGTCTGATACACGTCTGGGCTGCTCTCGATCCAGGTTGTCACGCGGTCGATGTCCACGTTGATGTACCTGCGCACCTTGGGCGAGTCGAGGTACTCCTCGACGTACGTCATGTCGTAGCAACTGCCACTGCCGTCTGCGGTCTGGTTGCACGGTTTGCGGATGTCGTAGTTGTTGCGGTTCGCGTACGAGAAGGGCTGGATGAGCTTGACGTTCCAGCACATTTGCGCATCAGCACAGATCGAGCCGTTCTTTGGGGCTTCCTGGCACTCGCGCGTGAGCTCGATGCACTCGACGGCATCCACTTTCATCTGCGCGATCTGCGTGTCGTTGAGCAGCGTGATGTTGTACGCGTTGTCGGCCATGTCGACGTTGTACTTGTACTGAACGAGCGGGTTCGTGAGCCCGTTGCCGACCGCGAGGCCCTTGAGGTTGAGCTTGAGCGGCTTGTCGTCGTCCTTGCCGGTCTTGTTGAGCTTGCTCTGCTCCCAGATGTAGTGCGCCGCCGCCGGGACGTAGTGGCCGCCGTAGCTCTCGCCCGTGACGAAGAAGTCGCGCCCTTCGTACTCGGGGAACTTCTTGAGGAAGCCCTGGAGGAAGAAGTAGACGTTCTCGCCCACGTTCGTCTCGTTGTAGTCCTTGTCGTCCGGCACGCCGTAGGAGAAGCCCACGCCCGTGGGCTGGTCGAGCCAGATCACGTTCGCCTCGTTCGTCCACGAGTAGTTGTTGAACTGCGTCGAGAGGTCGGGGAGCACCGTGCAGGGCCCGTTCTCCGTGAGCATCGCGATCAGGCTCGACGAGCCGGGTCCTCCAGTCAGCCACAGCACGAGCGGGTCCGTCTCGGGGCTGCTGCGCGACTCGAAGAACCAGTGGAAGTAGTACGCGTCCTCCTTGTTCGGCAGACTGATGTACCCGGCGTCGTTCTTGGCGATGCCGCAGAAGAACGGCTCGCGCTTCTTCACCACCACGGGCGCGCCGTCCGCGCCGGTGCCGGTGGTCGTGGTCGTGGAGCTGCCCACGGGGGAGCGCAGCAGCCACGCTGCGGCCGCGACGATCGCGATGCCGAGCGCGAACTTGGCGAGGAACGCGCGCTTCGTGCCGCTCGAGCGGTTCGCGGCGCTGTCGCTGCTGTTCACGACCAGCGGCGTCTGCTCGTTCGTCGGCATGGTGACTGGGTCCGTGGCTGCTCTCTTCGCTTGTGCTGGATGCGGCGGATTGCGGAGTGAGCATGTGGTGTTGAGTGCTGTGCTGTGATGTGTGTGTGCTGCGAGTCAAAGTGCGCTTTCAAATAGGGATGAAGAGGCGAGAGTTCCGCTGGATAGAGCTGCTGTACAAGAGTGAAAGCGCGCTTTGACATACGAAACCTGAGCCAGAAAGACCGCAGCCAGAGAAGGTGATGGGCGCCTTTGCTTGTCAATCAACGCAGCTGCTGAAAATCTCTCCAAGTTGATAAAGAGGACGTCCAGCTCAAGCGCAACACCATGCGCTTCCTCGAGAACTGCACCACGGGCTCGCGCGGCGCCGCCTCGGCCGAGCGAGTTCTACGGCTGCGCAGCAGAGCGCTCCGACTCGTTATACGACTCAGGAGGACACATGTACGAGAGAGTGGATTGGTAGAGTAGCAAGAGCCAATCCACGAGCTGAGTCTTGACGCATTGGGGGCGATCATATATATATCTCGAGACTGGCTGCATGCGTGATGGCCACCTTTTCAGTGGAGAGTCCCATTTGCACCAGGTCGAGCACAGCACAGCTTGCGCGCTCCAGTGGTCGCGACAAAGCCTGCTCTGGCGCGCGTCGAAAGGGGCAAAAAAGGCGGCGAGCACACAGTCAAGATGCAGTCGGGGGCGAGCATGCTTGGAGTTTACCACCCAAAGTATGCGTTCAGAGGATAGCAGGCGCTGCCACTCTTCGAACTTGTATACGGTGTGTGCCACTATTTCTATTGCAGCTGAAAGTACAGTGAGCCGCCCACAGCGAATAGACAGCCGGCCTTCTCGCTGTGCTTGCATAACCAGGTTGGTTGTAAGAGAGCTCTTTGAAGGGAAGCGCCGTTTAACAGCACCCCTTCCTGCCAGCCAGCCACAGCCCTGACTCGAAACCATTGCGGACTGGACCGAAAGCTATCGAAGCGGCAGCTCGTGGACCTTTTCGGTCCAATCGGAAGCAGCTTCCCGTGTGTGGAGACGAAGGGATGCACTTCCTTGATCGCTGCGAGCTCGAAGAGAAGCGCGCCTCAGGCCTCGCTCCCACCGAGCCGTGCCAGCGCGTTCGGTCTCTTGCCAGCGAGCGCAGCTTTTCAGCTTTTTCAGCTCACCATTCCTCGCCACACACAACAAGAGCCGACTAGCGACCCTGCTGTCCAAGGCGGAGGAATCGCCAGTGCTGCAAGTATTGCGCCTCTCCGAGTGCGCTTTTGGAGCGCAGAGACTCGCGGGTTTGAAAGACGCCTTGCAAGTCAACCGTACGCTCGCTCTCCTCGAGCTGGATGGGCCTGGCTTGGCGTCCTCTTCTTCAGATGATCTCGTGAGACCGGAGCGAGAACGCTTGGAAGTCGCCTACAAGGTCAATTGCTGCTGGCTATCGCTCCCATGGAGGTCAAGCTGGCGTTCCTGAGCGCCTTAGCGGAGGACACTCGATGAGACGACAAGCCAACAACGGCGCTGAGCTCTCTCGACTCGAGTTTGCTAGGGTTGATTTTCCAGTTCGCGGCAACTCCCGAAGTGCGGCGAACGATTGCGTGGAAAGCAGATTTTGTGCGGCGACACTGACACATCAGCAATGTCAGTATTCTGATATTGAGTTGGATGAGATCGAGATGACATCCAGCCTCGATGAAATGGCGCCGAGAGCAGCGCAAAGTCGCATGGACCCTGCCTACAAATGTCAACTGCTGTACACCTATATCCCGATCGCGAGCAAGATGGCGTTCCTGAGCGTCGTGACTGACGATCGCCGTCAGCTCAAGAAGCGAGTGGCGCTAAAGCTCCTCGACTCGAATCTCGTGCCGCTGATCTTCAAGTTTGCCGCGAGTCGCGAAGTAAGGCGAACGATCGCGTGGAACGTCAGCACTCGCACCCGTCCCGGACGATGAACCCAGTTTGGTCGGAGCTTGTGCTACAAAACTTCGTTGAAGCTCCTAAACTAACTCGTATCCCTCAACATATGAGGGAAATGCATTCCACACACACACACTTGTCTTCTTCGTGCTGCTGTCTAAACCAGCTTGTATGTCCAGTAAAGCAAGCTTCTGCGGTAACGTTAGTTCTGGGTATGCTGCATCAAAGCTTCTGATTTTTGACGAACTTGCTGATCATGTCGAGCGACGCCGCAGGCTGGTGCGCTGGCACCATGTGGCCGGCGTTGAAGACGCGGAGCACCGACAAATTCCCAAACGAGCGAACCAACCCAGCGTCCATTGGCGCACCGGTCGGGTTCAGTGGGTCGCGTG
>JAASFQ010000615.1:0-17858 GCA_023333845.1 Globisporangium polare | reverse complement strand
CTCACGGTCAAGCAGCTCCAGGTCAAGTCCGAGAACCAGCGCGACGAGTCCCAACTCTACAACCTCACGCTCGACATCAACGACCTCAAGCAGCAGGTGCGCGACTACATGGTGCGCAAGAGCATCCACGAGACGCGCACACTTGTGGCCCGGCAGCGGTATGACGCGGGCGTCGTACGCACGACGCAGCACTATTTCGACCTACTTAGTACGGGTTATCGCGAGTGGGAGCCGCAGGAAGCCGCGTTCTTCGCCTCGACGTTCGATCCCGACGTCGCAGTCAAGTCAGTCGCCAGCAGCGTTGCGTTCCTGTTCAACAAGTGGCGCATGTACAAGATGCTGCTGCGTATGAAGTACTTTGGCATCTCGTCCATCCGGATCCTCGTGAGCGACGCCGAGTCGTGCGTCGTGGAGTGCGAGGGGGAGTTTGAGGGGACGCTCACGCTCGCGGCTGTCGAGGCGCTCTTCCCGCACATCCTACAGGACCAGCGCCTGCTCGAGAAGGTCGTGGATCGCCGGCTCGTATGCCCCACGCGCACACTCATCTACTTTGACGCCGGCGGCCGCATCGTCCAGTACGACGCGCACGCCGACATGTTCGCGGGGCTCAACCGCATCCTGGCGTCCACGCCAATGGACGTCATCAGTCTCATGTCCAACACGCACATCAGCTCACAGGGTAGCAATGAGCGAGTCGAACCTCATGTCAGTGATCGTTGTGTGGAGGTGGTCGAAGATGACGGCGAAAGTGCAACAACCTGTCAGAGCGGCTGGTCGCCGCCATCCCCCGCGAGCTCCACAGCCAGCAGCTCGTCGTCCCTGTCGCCGTCAGCCAGCAGCAAACGCTCGCCACGCAGCTCGATGTCCTACATCTTGTCGTAAGCATATGGGAATAGATACTGAAGTTTCAAATGTTGATCCACGCAATTTGCTCTGCCAACTCCCCACCACAGGAGCATCACAGGATCGGTTACATGGTTTATGCTCCAATCGGTTAGGTTTTCCAAACATATCAACCGCTTGCAGTGTTCGTTGGTAGAGACATAAAGCAGGGCTCGCCAAACATTCAAGCAGTGCGCGTTCGCGCTCTTGCTGGACGCACATCAGCCCCAAAGGCAGCATGATGTCCTAGGTCTGGAAGGTGAGAGCAGCGAGTTGGCTGTTGGCACTGAGTTCAGTCAGTAGCTTATTGCAAGCCCGATCCCAGAAACGAATGGTGGAGAATGAATGAATGAACGAAGAGTTTCTATTTGGTAGATAAATCAACTCGGAATTTAGTGTTCTATTTGTCTTTCTTCACGAACCGCTTGAGCAGCTCGTTCGAGGTGAACATGATCGCGATGGACGGCACCACTTTAATGAAGTTGGGCCAGAGCCCCTTGTAGAGGCCGCGGAAGCCCTCCTGCTTGACGATCAGGCGCAAGCCGCCCAGGGTGCTCCTGTACGCGCCGCTGTTGCCGCTCATGCTGCTCACCTGGAAGCGCCGGCGCAGCAGGTCCATCGGGTACGCGGCTGTCTGACCGCAGGCGCCAGCGACTGCGCCGCAGCCGAGAATGTACCACGCGTTCGGGTTCCCGTTCTTGTCGAGAGGGACGGAGCCATGCAACGTCTCGAAGACCATGAAGTTGAGACCGACGTACGGCGCGACGCCGATGATCGTCGGCGAGACGCCGCGATACATCCCGACGATGCCCTCGGTCTTGTACGTGCCCTTGAGCGCGTCCACGATGCCGTTGTACTGCGTCGTGGAGAGTCCGCCCTGCACCGTCAGTCGCGCACGCACAAAGTCCAGCGGGTACGTAAAGATCACGGACACGACGCCCGCGGTGGCACCGCCGAGCAGCTTCTGGAGCGGACTCAGACTCGTTGCGCCGTCGGACAGCAGCAGCGGCTTCATACGCTCAAACCTGTCGTGACAGTACGACCAGCAAGTACAGAAGGTAAACAAAACCGTCCGTATATAGATGAACGCACGATAGCGGGACGACGTCAGCACGTACGCAGCGAACTGGATCGCCGTGTAGGGAAACACGCGCGCGCAGTTGGCGCCGTTACCGCGGAAGTACCCGCGGAAGCCCTCCTCGGCGCCAATGCGGCGCAGCGAGCTCCACACGCCGTTGTACTTGGGCACAGCGACGGTGGCCGTCGTCACACCGCCAGTCGACCTGCCAGCACCACCAACCACAGCCTTCTCCTGGCTCAGGTAGTCCTGCACCTGGAAGAGGATCTTGAGGCGCTCGAGCGGCGCCACGGCCGTGCGGGACGCGCAGCCGGCGACTGGGTTGCCATAACACGTACAGAGACAGAGCGACACCATGGGGTTAGATACAGAAGGGTACATATAGAGCGAGCAAGGCGGACGGACGCACTGCCGCCGCAGACGAGGTTCTGCAGGTCCTTCTCCATCGCGAGTGCTGCTGGGGAGAAAGGCAAGTGAGTCAGAGAAAAAAGAAGCCGAAAGCTGAACCAGCGGTTTCGTGTGTATCCAGCGCAGCCCCCCCCGATCAGGGTCCGGAAATATCATATCATGAAGGGTATGTGACATCAGCTCGCAAGAAAGAGGAGAGCATTCGGTTTGATATCCCACTTTACTTTTTGTGTGCAGGTTATGCAATTACAAGACTGCTTTTCATCTAAAAATACAGCAAAACCAGTCAGAGTGATGGTCTTCAAAGATCGACTTGCCTTTTTTGCGTTGCAGTGCGGCAAGCATGACACGCGTCAACAGCCAGTCGCGACACCAGCGAGAGCAAGAGAGCATCGAAGCCAAAGAAAGATGGCGGCGCCCCTCCGTGTGACGACGGCGTCTGTTGGTGCGATGCGCTGGAGCAACTTCAGCTTCGCGTCAACTATAAGCAGCTCCGGTATGACGGCAGGCGGCTTCGCTTTGCATCGAGTCTATCTTTACGCACGCTCGCTCAAAACGCAATCGCCCGCGTGTGCGCAGAAGGCCCACTTCTGTGAGCAAAACATATTGCGTCTCGCAGCTGCTGCCACGAACTGCAGCCTCCATTGCCGTCTAGGTCCTCTTCTGTGCATTGTGCACTTGGTGAGGCGTTGGGGCTGCTCCCATGGCGCTCGTGACCAAGAGCTCGCTATTCGGCTCTAGCGCCACTAATGCTGTCGGGAAGGGCAGAGCGGGTCGCGTGGTCGCGTTTGAAGAGCAGCAGCACCAGCTAGGCGAATACCACCAGACAGATGCTGCTGTCGACGAGAGCCCCACTGCCGTTAAGCAGCCAGATACCAGCGCAGCAGCAGCTCATACTGCTTCAGCCGCGGATATGAAGTCGAGTAGCGCAGATGGACAACACGCCAAGCGTGTGTCGTCTACCACAACAGCACGCGCAACGGTCGAGGCGCATCGAGGGGATTCACGCTGGCAGCGCAAGCGTGTGACGCTCTGGAAGGCGCTGCTCTTCCTCGTGGACTGCACGTCCACGGGACTCACGCTCATGACGGTGCTGCGCGAGAACATGCTCCTCGTGGGCTTCACGGGTCGCTACGACTCGATCCGCAGTCGTCTGGCGCACGGCTCGATCAACTTCAACACGATCCACAACGAGATCATCGACCTCAAGTTCGTCCCGAGTCTAGAAGAGATCAGCAAGACCTGGCGGTTCTACACGCTGCCCTCGCGCTCGCCCGCCACCGTGAACGAAGACCGGAGCACGTGCTTGCGCGTGAACAGCATCAGCGGCAACTTCATGAGCATCAACTTTGACGACTTCTGGGGCAAAGGCGCGCGAAGGGACCAGATTTACCTCTTCAGCATCTCGGCATTCAACTGCCAGGTGATCAACTTCACGCCCGTGTGGATCAAGACGAACTGCACCCAGCAGCAACCGGACAACACCTGGGACGACCAAGCCGTTCTCAACTCGGTTAGTACCGTAAGCGGCCCAGCTTCAGGCGATATCACATCAGCGGCCATGAACAACTCACGGTGCAATCGCTACATTCTCAAGCACTTCAACGCGCTCAAGGTCGACCGCACGATCTGCACAGCAGTCGTGAAGGACCCGGGCATCGTGGGCGTCCCATATCTCAAGTGTCTCGGCCGCGCCGATGAGCAGTTCCGATACCTGACCGACCTGATGGTCTTCCAGTCGTACTGGCGAGGTGGGCCGTATCACGGCGAGTTCCAGACGAGTGACTGCACAGCGCTGCCGGTCGCGAAGACAAAGGATCTGAGCTATACGCTCTTCCAGGCGGCGCAGGTGGACCAAGGCGTGCGAGTCGTGGCGGCGTTTGACCAGGACAACTGGCTCCAGTACCTGGCCTCGCTCGCGTACAGCATCATGTCGATCCTCATGATTTTCCGAGGGCTACTACGAGCGATTCTGAGGACTGACATCATCCAGTACGTGCCCAGGAGAGCACGATTCCGGAACTTCAAGTCGGCCATATTCTCCGCACTCAGGTTGTCCACGATCTTCCCAGACGACCGGCGCGAAGTGCTCACGTTCCAAGGCGCAGTCTCGCTCGCACCCGTCGAGTGGATGAACCACTGGGCGTACAACACCGTGAGCATCGCGGACGCCGTGGCCAACATCCGCCCCACGGCCATGATCTTCCAGCTCTCGGTGTACATGATCACCTTCAAGATGACGTTCGCGAACTTTCTGTTCATGTTCTCGGCCGTGACCAAGATGACCTGGATGATCTGCCTGCTCACGTCGGTGCTGCGCATCGGTGTGAAGCTGCTGCTGCGGCTGCTGCGAGTGACTGGGTTGCTGCGCAACTCGCTCATGGTGCGCCTTGAGTGGTACGTGGACGCGGCCAACATCTTCGTGAGCTACAAGATGTACAGCGTCATGCTCTGCGTGCTGCTCGCGATCCTCGTCGAGGCGCGCAAGAGCACGACGTTCATGGTGCGCCAGCCGAACGCCAAGCGCGCCAACTACGGCAGTGTGTCAGATATCGCCGAGTTCTGGGAGAGCGAGATCATCGACGACTTCCAGGTGCTCTTCGGGATCGTTCTGTTCTGGGGCCTCGCGCTCGGGTTGTTCCTCGTGAGCTGCACAAAGTACCACTACGTGGCGCGCAACCGCGTGATCCGTGCGCTCCAGGAGAGGTACCTCTTCGTCGGCTGGGACGTCTTCTCGACCATGGAGAACCTCGGCATGGATCCGTTCAACGAGACTCTCGTGGACTCCGTGGAGCAGTGCGCGATGACCAACTGCTCCTACGGCGCGCTCATCCAGCAGTTCTCCGTCTCGGGACCGCAAGGGTTCCTGGACTTCGCTGGCGACGACATCTTTATGCCCGTAGGTGACGACAACAGCAACAGTAACGGAGACGACAAGCAGAAAGCGCTGGGGCTGTACTACTCGCCGTACAAGGCCATGTGCATGGGGCTGCTGGACCAGAAGCTCCAGACCACCAAGCGCAACGCCGCGATCGCCAACACTTTCGCCGAAGACTCGCCTCGCGAGACCGATGACTCGTTTCTCGACTCAACAAGGGGCAACCATATAGTTCCAGTAAATGGCGACAGCAGTAGCAGCCCTCATGACAAGCGCGCGCCGCACTGGGCGAACCACATGTTTCACCTCTACGTCGAGTCGCGCTGGGGCAAAGTGCTGCTCGTGGACGACGCGCATCGCGGACGCTTCGTCAAGAACCCGCACTCGCACCAGTTCGAGTACGTCGTGCGCGACGCGCTCACGTACATCCCCGAGGAGGACCGCCATATGTTGCTGGGCAAGGACCGGCGGTTTCGGATACGCTGAGAGCAGTTGAACGATCGATGAAAAACTGCAGTCGGTTCGCACACATTAGTATGTTAACCGATAGATAACCGATTGCGAGCATAAATCCTCGATCACTCAGTAGTTACCAACTCCTCTCTTGTTTGTTGCCCGCTGTGATATACTAATACTGCTGCAGTAGCGAAGAGCTCATGTAGAGCGCAGGCTGTTACTGTGCCGACGCGTCCTCGACCAGCAGCGAGAAGCTCACGACGCCCGGCATGGCGTAGATGTCGATGACCGGCGCGTTGCCGCCCACGGCGATGATGTCGGTCTCGTGGTCCACGACACAAAAGTGGCTCGACGGTATTGTCGAGTGCGCCGACGCCAGCAGCGCACCAGAGCTCCGGTTCCACTTTTTGAGCGACGCCTCGTTGCCCACGCTCAGCAGGTCCATGTGGTGGAACACGACGTCGCTGATGTCGCTCGAAGTGTCCGTGTAGTGCACGGGCACGCGCGACGGCAGGTGCCACATGCTCATGAAGCCCCCGGTCTGCGCCTGACCCGGTGAGCGCTTCTTGCCACCGCCGCACGCGAGCCAGACCTCGGACGCATCGTTGGCTACGCAGCCGACCCACAGCGACTGATCCTTCGTCTTGCCATTGGTAGGTGGTGGCGTTGACGAGGACGACGCAGTGACGGCACTGGGCTTCTGCGGATGGAGGAACTCGACCTTCCCAGCCTTGCGAGCGTCCCAAATGCCGATCGAGCCGTCCTCCGAGCCCGTCACGAGCTCCTGCGAGTGGGTCAAGTACCGCAGCGTGTGCAGGTAGTCGTGGTGGCCCTCGTACTGCCGCACGAAGGTCTGCGTCCCGAGATCCCACTCGTGCGCGAGACTGTCACCCCCCGCGAGGAACAGATGCCCACTGGTCGTTGCGACTGCGACCTCGTTGATCTCGCTGAACGGCAACAGCGCACCGCGAAAACCCATGGTCTTGCGCTCCAAGTGGGCCACGTGCACGGGCTCCAGCTTCACATTTGGGTCGTCCAGCGCCGCGAGGATGTGCTTCCACCGCCACACGCGGAAGTCCTGATCGCCGCCGCTGCAATAAAACAAAAAAATCATGGTCAGATACATGAGGACACCACGGCCAGTAAGTACACGAATGCAACCATCTCAATCGAATGGATACAGAATGGCTGGTGCGCAGGTGCGGTACCGTACCTGATGAGCAAGGGCTCCGCTGCGTCACCAGCGAATGCGAGCGAGTAGACCTGGGTCGTATGAGCCTGGAACGACAGCTTTGGCCCCGGGTGCGCCGTCTCGCTGTATACAATATGCATGCACACACATAAGCCGCAATAGCATTAATATCTCCACACAACGCACACCCGTAAAAGAAAGTATCCGTCCACATGAGCGCACCGTTGCTGCGTGACCTGTTCCCAGTAGGCCGGCTCGAGCATGGGGCGCAGCACGAAGACGTGCACGGCCCCGGTGCTGGTCGCGGCCACGAGGATTGGGTCTGCGCTGAAGGCCGTGGGCGCGAAGGCCGACGTGTACACGATCGTCTCGGCGCCGCGCATCTTGCGCAGCAGCTGCGCGCGGTGCTGCTCCTCGTCGTACAGCGCGGGGTCCATCGTCGCTTGCAAAAAAGTGTCCTTGTTTGGTGCTGCTGCTTTTTGGAGTTGTCCGAAACTGGACGGTATTTCGTCAAAAAATCAACTGGATGCTGCATGCTTCACCCCAGCAAGCACCATCATGCTTTTTCGAAAAATACCGTAGGCTATTTCTGTCAAAAATGAGCGTGCTCGTGTTTGGCCAAAAACGAGAAGGAGTGAGGTGGTTAAGACACTTCTGCCACTTCAACAAACAATGTCAAGTGATTGGCTGCAGTCGGAAATATTGGTCATAAACGAAAACGAAAGCTTCGCTCTCGTTGTCCGCGACCTGGGTTGTGTTCCGAGCTTCCAGAGCGGTCTGGAAGCTCGCCTTTTGGGCATTTTGCCCATCTGTTTGGTAGTACCGTAAGTGAGTACAGTGGATTTCAGGAGGCGCAGCGATCCAAACCAAAATCCCTCCATATAGAATCATGCAATATGGAAGCTCAATCCACGACTCGGTCTGTCCTATTTTTGCAAAGCTGCAGCAATTCTGACCAATAGAAATCTATGGCGTGTTTTTCAGTCGTTTTGGGTCCGCACATAAAGCAACACAACATGCGAATGAACTGGTGGCGTGTTTTCCCGCCGTTATCTGTGCTCTCTAAAGTGTTGCTGTTGTCGATCAACCTCTTTATAGCAAATTGGTCTTCTTCATTATGGGGTCAACATGGCGACACTTTCTGTTGTTACTGTGCGTCGACGCGGTGGTACGACGTCTGCTGGTGGCCCAAGCTGTGGTGCACGCTGTAGGTCGCGTAGACCGTCAGCGCGAGCAGCAGCCAGATCACAATCAGCAGCACGCTGGACGCGTCCATCTGCGCGAACAAGAACCAGTTGAAGAAGATCGCGACGCAGGGCGCGAAGGGCACGAGCGGCGCTCGGAACGTCGGGCTCATCTCGTCCTCTTCGCTCTCGGTGTCACTGCTAGCGTCGCCATTCTCGTTCTCGCCCTCACTATCGCTCGCCAGCTCGATGGGGCTCAATGCCTCACTTCTGTGGCTTTCCCTGTTTGACTTCTTCTGTCCGCTCTCAAGCGCTCCATGGTGGCCGTCGCCGTCGTCGTCGTCGTGCTCGTCGCCACCACTCAGCGCCCTGGTTCGCAGACTGATCCCTGGGTGCTGGTCGCCGATCTTCTTCAGCTTGGCGCTCTTACTGGTCCGGCTCTGGTCCGAGAGCACGATCTCGGAGCGGTTAACCATCGCCTTCTTCGTCTCGGTTAGCAGCTCCGAGGATGAACCGCCACTGGAGGTGCCGGTTGCTGTCACCTCGATGTACTTGAGGAAGCACATGATCCCGAACGCGACGGCGGTGAAGAATGCAGCGACCGGTGCGCCTACCGTGTCCATGTACGTGTCAAAGAGCGACGCCGTGCCTTCGCTCGTAATGGGCACGAACGCGATCACGCTCTTCTGCCAGTGGTACGCCGCAAGGAACGACGTCACGAGGAACGCGCCGATGAGCGACGAGTGGATGTCCCTGTACCGATGACTGGTGGTGGTGGTGGTCGCGCCCGAAGAGCTCTGCTGATGTTGTTGGTGCTGGTCGTGGAGCTGGGCGCCTCGCACCAACAAGAGCGAGCTGTTGGTCAGGTTGAACGCCACGAGAATGCCAAGCGAGATGAAGTTCCAGAGGATGTGGAACGGTACGAAGACGGCGATGGTCGTGATCGCCACGCCGCAGATGAGCGTGCCATGAAAAAGGTTCCCGTTCTTGTCCACGCGCGCAAAGACCGACGGGAGCAGCCCGTCCTTCGCCATCGCGTACTGCACGCGCGGCTGCGCGAGGAAGCCGATGAACGTCGTGATAGGCATCGTGAACACCTCGCCGGTCGTCACGATCGTGGCGGCCCAGGGCCAGCCGGCGTGCTCGAACGCCTTGCCGAACGACTCGCCGGCGTCGATATCCGTGTACTTCTGCATGCCCACGAGCGAGAACGTGGCGAGCGTCGAGAGCAGTGCCGCACCGACGATCGTGCCGATGACGGCGCGAGGGATGTTGCGCGTCGGGTTCTTCGCCTCGCCCGCAAGGCAGCAGACCTCGTCGTAGCCGATGTACCCAAAGAAGCTCGCACTGGCGCCGAGAAAGACGCCTGGCAGGCCGAAAACGACTTGCCCCATGGAGTTTGTCGAGGACTCGGGCACGAGCGGCGTGACGTTCTCGACGTCGAACTTCATGAACCCGAAGACGATGATGAAGAGCACGACGCTGATCTTGGTCATCGTCACGACGTTCACGAGCATCTTGCCGGCCTGCATGCCGCAGAGCACGACCACGACGCAGAGCGTCATGAGCAATCCGGCATACAAATCGATCGTCGAGTCCTTGGGCTTCATCCACTCAGGCCCCTTCACCTGGAGCTCGGTCTCCATCCAGTTCGTGAACTTGTCGCTCCAGCTACGCGCGCCACCAGCGCTCGAGACACCGTACTCGAGAGTGAGCAGAAAGCCCGCGAACATCGCTGGTAGCTCACCGAGCGAGTGGTACGCGTACGCGTACGTACTGCCAGTAGACGGGATGAGGCACGAGAGCTCCATAAACGAAAAGCCGCTGAGGATGCAGCCGGCGCCGGCCACCATCCAGCTCAGCACCGCTGCGGGACCGGCGTATGCGCTCGCGATGAGCCCTGCGGTCGCAAAGACACCGGAGCCAACCGTGCCGCCGATGCCGATCATGATGAGGTCGAAGAGCCCCAGCGTGCGCTCCATCTCGCGCAGATCATTGACACCTGTCTGGAGATTGCTACTGGTACTGATGGAGCTCGCGGTGGTGGTGTCGACGCTCTCGGGCGAGTGGCGGTGCGGGTGGTGGGACTCGTGCTCGCCGCTGATGAGGTGCAGCGGCTTCTTCCAGAACGCCACGTGCAGCCACGGGAGCAGCCCGTCGGCGGAGGACGCGGACGACGAGTCTGTCTGTTGCTGCATAGTGGCGGTGGCTGCTGAGTGCGCGGAGAATAAAGAGATAGTGGCAGCTGAGCTACTGCTGGTGCTGTGGGCAGAGGCAGCGGATGGGGGGCGTGCGCTGGATCTGTTCATGCGGCGGCACGCATGTGGAGCTGCTCGTCCGTCAGGTGTCAGGTGCGCTTTTGGGGTTTCTCAGCTTGAAAATGAGCGCAATGGCGACTCGAGCCAATAAAAACAGGACAACGAGGATTAAAAAGTGTCGCTACTGGAAATCAGTCACTCTTCGCTAATAATCCGTTCTCGATATTAGTATTTCGGGCTGAAAAGGCTTGACACATGGAGAGCACTCTGGCCACGGGGGTCTCCACATGGGAACGTGTGCTGTTCTCAATCGAATCGGCATCCCGACTTTCCATCTTTTCAGCTTGTTGTTCACAACCCGCTCTTCCAGCTTTTAGAGGGAAACAAAAACAAACAACTCGCTCGAACAAGACTTTACTCAGCCTCTACAATATGAACATTTAGACACTCCTTTCCTGCGTTAGGCTTTAGATTCATATCGATCAACTGGAATGCAGTCGCTTCGATGAAGAAACACCGGGCTGAAATATATGAAAACAACCTCAACATTCCCCATTTCTCGCCTATTCTTGGCAAACTCGAGACTGCGTGTGTGTGTGCCAGAGAGAGGGGGGAGGAAGGGCGTCGCGACACCATCATCCGCCGCAGTTCGCAGGACCGACGGAGAGAAGCAGCAGCAGGCGCGTGTGACCACCGTCCTCAAGAGCAGCAGCAGAGAAGGAGCCACGGTCCCGCAGAGAGCGAGCGATGAGCGCAGCCGCAGAGCCGCAGACGCTGCAGACCGTGCACCCGATGACGGCACTGCCGCCGCCGCCCGCGGGGGTGCGCACGACCACGAGCTCTTCTTCCGACCCGGCGGACGCGCGCACCAGCTCTGCACGTGGCGCAAGCATGAGTATGAACGTTAGTAGTGTCGGTATGCCGGCGGCGAATGCAGCTAATACTGGAGCGTCGAACGCGGCGGACGTGCCCAACTTGCTGCGTCAGTACGAGGAGTCGCTGACGCTCGCGATCTCGCCACGCAATGCGTCCAGTCGGCGCAGCATGACCAGTAGCGGCGTGAGCAACAGAGACGTGGGCTCGGCGAGTGCGGCGTCGCCGAGAGCAGTGTACCACTCCCCGAACGCGTTCTCGGACAACCCGCCGGCGCTGCCGATGTTCTCGCCCAAGCGGCGCTCGTTCCACCAGAACGCTGGTAATGCCAGCTTTGCTGATGCTGATGGAGATGTCACGACTAGCACGGCGCAGGCCGTGGACGCGGAGATTACGAGCGCGATCAACCTGTCGTTCGAGGAGGAAGAAGGCAAGGCCGAGGACGACGACGAGCTGCACTTGGAGTCCAAGAAGCCCGCGCTCACGCCGCAGAAGAGCAGCAGTCCCGTCGCCGCCGCTGGAAAGGAGCTTCAAGAGGAGAGCAAGGACCCGGATGCCCCCGAAGATAGTGAAGGGTGCCTGATCTGCATGGACGAGTTCTCGGCGCGGCGCAAGGCGTACCCTTTGCCATGCACGGGCCAGTGCACCGGCGCCTACGTGCACTACCGGTGCATCATGGCGTGGCTGGGCCAGTCGGGGAGCTGTCCGCTGTGCCGAGGCGTGTGCGACCCGCTCGTGCTCCAGCCGCTGCAGAAGCTCGAGCTCCAGGACATGCACAAGACGGCGCTGCAGCCCGTGCCGCTGGACGCTGGCATCATCCGGTGCTACGTCAAGCAGGTGTACCGCGGCATGTTCAAGCAGTACGGCTACGAGCTCTTCCTCCAGGGCCAGATCGGTACGCAAGAGGAGGACCGGTTCCTATTGGCCGCAAGACGCCAGGTGCGCTCGAACATGACGGCCAACTACGTCATCTGCACGGACAAGGACTGCACGGAGACGAACCGCATCGGCCGCATGGGCTCGAACTTTCTGGGCACGTGCTTCACGCTCTACGACAACGGCCGCGACCCGCAGAAGATCGCCAAGATCCAGGACGCCGTGAGCTCGGCGGACGACCTCGTGGTCCGCAACGTGCTGCAGATCCGCGAGGAGCTCGGCTGCGTGACCTACGAGCCCAACAGGACGAGCGTGGGACCGCGCAAGATGCGCGTGGTGATCCCGGACGTGGACGAGAATGGCGTGTCGTCCAAGGTCGTGCGGCCCATGAGCCGCCAGGACCGGCTCGTCACGCGTCTCTCCGGTGGAGACCTGAAGGACCTGATGAAGTTCTCGAACCGCGAGCCAGTGTTCCGTGAAGACCTCGGCGCCTACTGCCTGGACTTTGGTGGTCGAGTCTCCATGGCCTCGGTGAAAAACTTCCAGCTCATCAACACGGAGGACCCGAGCATGGGGAACATCCTGCAGTTCGGCCGCGTGGCCGACGACATGTTCACGATGGACTTCCAGTGGCCGCTCTCGCCTTTCCAGGCCTTCTCGATCTGCCTCAGCAGCTGCGACACGAAGCTCGCCTGTGTGTAAACCTACGACCGATTTACTTCGCCTCCTCCTCGATTTACGATTTGATTGACTTCTGCTTGTATTCCCCTCTCTTTGATAATTAATTAAGACGTTGCCACCGCCACGATGCCAACACATCAACCGAGCAGAATTCATTTGTTTGCTGTTGTTGTCATGGACGATTGGCGGAAGACTTGGATTAGTCCCGTGGTATTGCTGCACAGAGAGTTTTTTCAATGTGATGTCGATCAGTTCGAGAAACAACGAGATACCAGACAAGCAGGCAGGCACAAGTGAACTCTTTCACGCAAGAGCTGATATCTTGCTTGGATCTTGCGACTGGAAGCTTCGTTACAACTGATAGGCACAGATTGGCTGGGGGCCTGGTGGCGAGAGGGCTGCCAACTCACAGGGCCACGCAGCGGGTCTGGACGACGGTCGAGACGAAGTACGACTCGAACGACGCCGGTTGCAGACCGAAGCGGTCCGCGGTGGACGATGGCTGAGCTGCGACCAAACGATGCTGCACGTGGACATCGCGGAGCTGCGCGTGGCGCCTGACGGCAAATGGCTCAACGTGCTGCAGGTGACGTGTGGCCGCGTGCAGCGGCGCTACTGCGAGATCCGCGAGTTCTGGCAGAAGCTGCACGAGCTCATCGCGATGAACGAGGTCGCGTGCACCGAGCGCTGCCACTTTCTTGCGGGCACACGCGCCAGCTGGGCTCCGGGTGGCTGGCTCCTTCCGCCCGAGTCACAGCGACTTCATCATCATCAACACCAGTCCCCAACCGAAGTCCATGCCAGGTAACTTGGTTCACTCGAGATTAACGCAAGGCGGCCCTGCTCTTCTGCTTCGTTCGGTTTCGGCTGATGCATCATCGTACAGAGTTTAGGATCATCGGTCATTTGCTTGATTCTTGGACGAGAGGCTTGCGACAATTGTCCAAGCACCTGGAGTCTGAGTTCTGACAGACCAGATATTCCGGTGCGACTCGACCAGTTTATTTTCTTCACCAAGGACACAGTTGGAAGCTGCAGCGAGATTCGTTCGCAGCCGACAAACAAGCCGAGCAGACGGGCGATGCATCACGTGTGTGTTATTTCAGTGCATGGCTGGTATTTCTCGCCCCCACTCGGAGAAAAGATGCGAGCTCTACCGAACGGGGAATGCATTTACAGTCGTGGATAAACCTCTCTCTCTCTCTCTCTTGAGAGAGAGAGTGCACTGTTTCAAGTGACGCCCATCTCCAACATTGTGTGGCAACAGCGCGACCGATTTGTTGTTGTTGATAACTTTTGATAAAAGCGAAGATCTCTCAGCTGTGCGTGTTTCTGTTTCTCGATACTGGCCTCTCTCTGCGTCTTGTTCGCGGGTGCTCCCGGTGTTGAATTCTGCTTGCTCGAGAATACAAGATGGAGAAGCAAGCAACCAGCATGTGCCTGCACATCTGGCTTCTTGGAAGTCTGTTTGAGAAGGGGGGCTGCTGCAGAATAAGGCTGGTCAGCACGTGGAAAACCCCATGGCGGAAAACTCGCTCCTTTTGGAACCTCTGCTATCAAGTCGGACAAGTATCGGTACGCAACGATTTCCGCCAAAGGTTTCTGCAATACTCATAGTAAACATAGATGGAATATCCAGGTTGATTTACCTTAGCGAACTGTTTGTTTATTCGTAAAATAGGAGTTGTTGGCGCCAGAAATAGAAACTCGAGCAATTTGACGACGCACAACCAACTCGCTGGAAGGGCTTCATTGCAGAAGAAGGCAGCAGCAGCGGAGGAAGACAGCAGCTTCTCCCCCTCCTACTCGGTGCGTCCAGTCGACTAGCGTATGCGTGTGTATGTGTGTGACTCTGTGGCGTGCGGTTTCTCCGCCCACGCGCTCGCTGCCTCTCGCTTCCGTCCGTCCACCCACGAAACACAATAGTGTCTCGCGTTCTCTCTCGCTGGTGTTCTCCCGGTGGAGAGGCCGGAAGCGACGAGGCCACGACGGCTTCTGTCGCATGTGCATGACGTTTGAGTCCACAGGACTCTCTGTCTCTATACATGAGTCTGTGCTCGTTCGTTCATGAGAAGACGCGCGTGTTCGTTCTCAGCCCTCGCGCGCGCTCTTTCACCCGAAGCTTAGTTAACAATTTCCTCTGCTTCTCTGCTGCTGTTACCGTAGTGAAAGCAGGAAGACCCGCGCGCTCATACCCTCGCATCCATCGAATACGCCATGGGCTGCCAGCAATCCAAGAGCTCGGACGTGGTCGCCTCGACCTCGGCGGCGCGCAAGGGCGGCCGGCGCTCGCGCCGCAGCGACCGCGCGACGTTCCGCGACGACGTGACCTCGGACCTGGTCCAGCACACGTACGTGGACGACATCGACGAGTGCTTTGAGTTCCACTCGACGATCGGCATGGGCCACTTTGGCTGCGTCAAGCACGCGACGTCGCGCAAGTCGGGCAAGGAGTGGGCCGTGAAGATCGTGAAGCTCAACAACGAGGTGGACAAGGATGCGCTGCGTAACGAGATCAACATCCTCAAGCGGCTCCATCACCCGCAGATTGTGCGCGTGATCGCGTCCTACGAGGACAAGGAGCACATGTACATGGTTATGCAGCTTTGCAAGGGCAAGGAGCTGTACGAGCATCTGTACAAGGAGAACCGCAAGTTCTCGGAGGAGGACGTGCGCAAGATCATCCGTGGGCTGCTGCGCGCCGTGGCGTTCCTGCACTCGAACTTCATCACGCACCGCGACCTGAAGCTCGAGAACCTGCTGCTGGAGAACGCGGAGAACCCGAGCTCGCTCAAGCTCTGCGACTTTGGACTGAGCACGCGCTTCAAGCGTGGCGAGAAGATGCAGAAGTCGCTCGGCACGATCGACTACGTGGCGCCCGAGGTGCTCGACGGCGACTACACGGAGAAGTGCGATTTGTGGAGCGTGGGTGTGATCTGCTTCGAGCTGCTCACGGGCGTCTCACCCTTCCACGCGCCCACTATCGATGAGACCATGGGGAAGATCTTCGACGGCATCCTGATCTTCGACGACGCGATCTGGAAGCACTTCTCGCCGAGCGCCATCGCATTCGTCAAGTCGCTCGTGAAGGAGGACGTGGACGCGCGACTCTCGGCCGAACAGGCGCTCGAGCACAAGTGGCTCGCAGACACGGACGAGAGCTCGACGGGCAGCGAGCGGCTGCAGAACAACAAGCGGCTGCTGCTCACCAACATGCTGAGCTTCAGCCGATGCCGCAAGATGAAACAGACGGCGCTGCTGTCCGTGGCGTTAGGTATCTCGGAGGACCACATTCAGCAGGAGATGGCGGCCGAGGTCTTCCACTCGATGGACCACTTGAAGAAGGGCACGCTGACGCGCGAGGCCTTTTGCAGCTCGATGGTCGAGTGCGGCATCTCACGACCGGACGCCGACGACCTCTTCACGCGCATTAACCAGTCGAAGACGGGGCAGATCAACTTCCTCGAGTTCATCGCCGCGGTCATGGACCAGCGCGACATTGGGCAGAACACGATCAAGGAGGCTTTCGGCCTTCTCGACGGCGAGAAGAAGGGCCGCCTGTCGATCGTCGGTCTGCAGGACGTGTTCCGAAACTCGATGGTGCCAGAAGAGGTGAAGGAGATCATCGCGTCGGCCGACAAGAAGGGCGACGGCTTCGTCGAGTTCGCCGAGTTCCAGGACATGTTCACGCAGCCCAACTCGCCATTGGCCAAGGTGGACGAGGTCTCCGAGTCTCACGAGGGCTTCTCGACCGACAGCTTCGCCGGCAGCGACGACCTCGAGAAGCGCGCGACGCTCACGTCGTCGAGCCTCACGGCCGTGGAGAACGGCAGCGAGAACGGCTCGCACGCGTCGCCCGAGAACGTGGCGGTGACGCTGGGTGGTGACGTGAAAAGCCCCGAGATTATCAAGACAATACCACCAGCAGCACCAGTGGCGATGCTGACCGATTCGACTGAGCCTACATCCGTCTCGTAAAGTATCAACTATCGGTAGGCCACGGCAGCGAGGTCGGCGTCTATTTTTTTTTCTTCAGCGGAGTGTATTTCCTTTAATATTTTCAGTGCGACGCGATGGTTTTGGCGTGGGGGCAGTCAATGAGAGAAAGAGAGCGGACGAAGCACATTGGGGCTTCGACGAAGGTACACATTATCCTCATCATCGAGACTGCCAGACCATAGTGGGCCAAGCACCAAAGCAGAGCAGTTTTTACAATAGAGACTTATTTTTTCCAGAGCCTACAAGGTGCCAAAATTGAACTTGAACTCGGTGGCGACAGGCTCACATGACGAGGAGGACTCGTGAGTGGACGCTTCGTCGTTGGCGACTGAGCTGCTGGCGGTGATGTCACCTGCGCTGGTCTTCTTCTTGCGCTCTTCGCGCTGCGCGATCGCCGCGAGGTTGCGGCGGCCGCGTCCGTAGCGCAGCTGCATCTTCGCGACTTCGGACTCGGAGCCTGTGGCTTTCCGCAATTTCAGGAAGGACGACCCGGACGATGGGGCCGCTGACGCTGCTTGGGCTTTCGGCGTTGATGGGTGTCGCACTTTAGATGCACTGTTGTTGTTTGAGCCCTTGGTCTTTGTTGCATTGTTCTTCTTGTTGCTCTTGCTTGCTGCTGAGGCGGTGGCTGGTGGTGCAGAGGAGGAGACCGCCTGCTGCTTCGCCTTCTTCTTGCTCTTCCTGCTGCTCTTCACGGTCGCTGGGCTATCATCAGTGCTGGTAGCGATAGCATTGTTGGCGCTAGTTCGTTGCTGCGTTGGCGGTGCCGCTGCTGCTTGCGATACACTGGACGATGTAGACGCGCTCGACGCTTCAGTGCCCTCGCTATTCACGGCTTGCGGGGCTGCAATCGAGAGCTGCTCCATCACCTCTTCGACGCCAGCGGCCTCTGCACCTCGCTCTGCATTCTTCTGCGCGTCTCGCTTCTTCTTGCTCAGCTTCTTCTTCTTCTTCTTGGCGCTTGTTTGCTGCGCATCCAGGTCGAACGCAAACTGGAAGACACTGGTGGTGGAGCTTTCAGTGGCGCTTTCCTCCTCTTCAGCCTCTTCTTCCTCTGCTACAGTTTCCAGTTCAGCCCCAGAGACGACGGGCT
>JAASFQ010000614.1:0-17864 GCA_023333845.1 Globisporangium polare | reverse complement strand
TCAACCAGCACAAGACCAAGGAGCAGGAGCTCCAGCGCAAGGAGCTCGAGCACGTGGCCGAAGCGAACGCGCGCGACGCCATGAGCACCCAAGAGGCTCAGCAGCGACACCTGAACGACAACTTCTGGGGAGTCCAAGGTGAAGAGCTACGAGAGAGCCGCGCACGCGAGGATATGGCGGACGAGGAGCTGCTCAGCCGCTGCTTTGGACAGGAGCTCCACGTGCGCGACCTCCACATGGCGTGGCGAGAGGACGCCGAGAGCAAGAACAATCGCAACGCGCACGACAAAGTCGTCTTTGAGAAGCGGTACCAGAAAAAGTACATGAAGTGGTTCTACCGCAACTGCGAGAGCGTCGACGAGCTGCTGGACTACCTCTGGCCCACCATGCAGCGGTTCGTGTCCAAGCCTAAGCATCATAGTGACCACGCCGAGCTTTTAGAGCCCTACAGCAGCTCGACCACTACGAGCTACATTCTCGACGACCTCGTTGTGAAGCAGCGCCTGGAAAGCGGCGACCTGCGCTACGGGAACAAGTCGATTTTCACGATCCACCACCCGAACAGCGCGCAGATCCTCGGTCGCAAAGGCGGCTTCAGCGTCGAGAAGGTCGCGAGCACGAAGCGCGTGTTTGAGAAGACGGCGGCGATCCGGAAGCCCAGGTCCACGTCGCCCTCGAGGCCCATGCCACTGGAGGTCAAGATGACGCCCGAAGAGGAGGAGCACCTGCGCATGGGCACGTCCGTGCACTACAAGCGATCCAAGGTTTGCTCACACTACAATGGCTGGTTACCTGATGGATTGGTTTAGTGTGGCACTATGCTAACGCTGATGCCTGGTGTGTGACTTTGTGAATTGTGTGTAGACCCCCGATCCGAATGTACCAGCGCGGTTCAATGGCATTCCGTTCAAGCCGAGCCAGGTATTACCATGTCCTATTTCGAACGCCGCCGTGTTAGGAGTTGTTCTAACATGGAGACACTCTATATTCGACCACCGACAGATAAGCCCCACGCGCGAGATCCTGTGCAGCTCGCACACCAAGCTGAACCAGCTCCCGTCGCTCTCAGCTGCCAGTAGCAGTACGTCTCCTGGGACCAAATTCCTGTCCAAGCCCAGCAAAGCGAGCTCAAAGCCTGGTGGTGACAAGAAGAGCTCCAGTCCTCACAAAGCCAAGCGTCACAGTACTGGTAATGCTACGAACAACAACAACAACAACAACAATAACAGCAACAGCAGCAGCAGTAGCCCCCGCACGAGCAGCTTCATGCAGCGCCACCTGTCGCTCTTTGGCTCCGATGCGTATCAGACCATTGACCCCATGGCAACAGCGTTCGGGTTCGTAAGTCCTTACGCTATGGAAGGCACCCTGCGACAGCGTTACCGTCTCGAGTACGATCAAGAAGGAGGCGGTGTTGATGGCCAAGAAGAGAGCAACTACTTTGGTGGTGACAACGACGAGCGCGGCATCAATGAAAGTAGCGACGAGGATGAAGGCGATGACGAGAGCGATGAGATCAACAGGGAGAAGGCGCTCAAGCGGCAGCAGAAGCTGCGCCTCGACGCCATCGTCGAAAAGTTCACACTCGAGGAGCACGATGTGCTGCGCCAGGTGTTCTCCATGATGGACTATGATGGCAGCGGCGCCGTGAACAAGCAGGAGATGACGTGGGCTCTGCAGCGCGACGAAGAAGTCTCGGCCATGGCGAGCAAGTCCATGCTACTGCGAGCGCTTCTGAAGGAACATACTCAGCTGAACGAGATCTATAGCCAACCAATAGCAAGTCCAGCACTGGTGGACACTGCTGACCACGCCAAGAACAGACGCACGCAGAACGAGGAGCTGTCGTGGGAGGTCTTCATCGCCTTCTGTGAGCGAAAGTACGTTAGTTTGGTGGGCCAGGACTCGCTGAGACCGCTAGTGGCTCAAGATCGAGCAGGACCAACTGATGAACCAGACCAGCACCAGCCAGGACGTCAGCCATCTCGAGCTCAAGGTGGCGTTGAGAACGAGAATGCGGACCCGAACGTGTACAGAGAGGACGAGGAAGAGCAGAAGGTGCGGGATCTCTTTGCGTTCCTCGACTACGACGCGAACGGTGTGCTCGAGGTCGAGGAGCTCCAGCACGCGCTCTACGACACGTCCGACGACGCCATCGTGCAGCTCGTGCGCTCGTCCAAGGCGCTTCAGCCGCTGTTACAGCAGGAGATGTTCATGGACGCGTTCCGGAAATTCGAGACCGAGGACCCGCGGGGCATTTCGGAGGAGGAGTTCGTCGGCTTTTGCCTCGAGATCGCGTCGATCGCCCTGCTCAACGGCATGCTCTGAGACGAACTGGTACTAATACACCAACTACTTGACCATGCGCGAATTGTCCATGTCACTGTTCTCACAAACTGTGACGTTCTTTCGCATGCGTCCTCGGTTGGCCGCAACTACGCTACTTGCATCAACACTGAGTAGCAAGCCGATACCTTCTCGCCCATGGACTGAGGTTACTGGCGAGTTCCGACATCTCAAAGCGGCTCGCTGTCGAGCTGTTGTTGACCAACGCTTCGATTTGACTCCCGCGTTTCGGTCGGAGACCTCCAGAGGTCATGGGCATCGACCGACACACACACCCTCCGATGGAGCGAAGCATCTCGTGTCGAAAATGGCTCGCGATATTTTCGACCTTGACTGCTCTCGTGAAATAAAAGACGCAAGGTGGACACACGTCACTCTACACATCGTGCCTCTCGATGCTCGCGGTGACAACTGACCAAGATGACCAAGGATGCCTGCCATCTTCTGTGACTGTCCTCCCATTTGGCAGCACTCTGTTTGCACCAGACAGCCACAGGGCCACATCCCCCGACACTCATTCAACACATCCAGCCGTGGTCTCCACGAAAAGCCTGTCGTCTTCTCCGCGCTCGTCGCCATGTGTGCGTCCTCCACGTCGCTCATCCAGGCCGAAGAGAAGACCTACGGCTGCAAGCGATGGCACGCCTATGGCTGTGGAGGTACTACCACAACCGCCACTGCCACTAGCCCTGACATCGCTGATATCAGCCCTGAGCGTCTCGCTGCCATGCAATATCAGAACGGCAAGCGCGGGTTCTCTCCACATGCAGCCCACGCGGGTGTGAACAGCATCAACAACCCAAGCGCTGTCACCACCACCACCACACACTGCTTCTGTTCCAGCCGCTGCTCCGGTCACCACCACCGTCACTTCAACCGTGACCACGGACCCAGCGACGACAGTCCTGCCCCAGTCGCCACCGACAACGTCGTGAACACCAGTGCGAACCCAGTGATGCCCGCTGGCTCCGCCACGGCGACTGCTACCCCAGAAGACGCGACACTAGCCCAGCAAGCCAAGATCTACTTGCGCGCCTAGAGATGTGATCTACATAGTCCAGCTCGTGAGTCGATGCTGGTGCTGTCGTGTGAAGTCTGTACGTTTAGTTCATGTGTGTATTCGTAACACTGAGTCAAGAAATGAGTTCGCCAAACGTCTACTGTGCTCTTTATCAAGCATCTCATCGTCTGCCAGCTCGATAAGAACACCCTTCACCGCTCTGAATCCATGATGTGGGACTTGAGCTGCTCGTTCTCGAGGCGTAGTTTGGCGTTGTCGTCCACGAGAGCCTCGTAGCTATAGAGAAGCTCCTCGAGCACCGACGAGACTTGGTCGAACGTCGTACGATGCTGCACCTCGAGCTCGTGGCGGACAAACTGGATGCGCTCTCGCATCTCCTGCTTCTCGACGCTCTGCACTATGAACACTGGTGCTTCTGTGGTGACTGGTGCTGCTGTTTGGACTGGAACGGGAGCTTGCACTGGAGCTGGTGCCGAGGCTGGTTCTGGACTTCGAGGCAATACTGCAGCAGACACGGATGGCGATAGACGCGATACCAGGGAAGGCTCGGGGGAAGCTGGTCGCGTGGGTTGCTGGAATGGGCTCGAGCTGCTCATAGCAGAGCCCTCCGAGTGTGTGGGATACTGGACTGGATAACTGTTCTGGGCCTGTGGTGATGACGACATCGTCTCTGTAAATGGTGGATCACAAGATTACGGATTAGTGTCCACTACAAGAGGACAGAGAGTCGGTAGCACCTGCTCACAGTAAGTACGTACGTGGGCTCGTTGGCTGCCGTGTGGGGGAGCTGGGCTGCGGCTGTCGAACTGCTGAAGTCGGGGACGGAGGTCCTGTACTATACGTGTTCCCCATGCCAAGCGACTCGAGTTTCCGCACGGCGATCTCCTGCAGCGTCTCTGCGCCGTTCCTCCCCGTTGGCGAGTTCTGCTCTCCGCCCGAGACGACGGGGACGCCCTGTGGGAACACGGATGCTACCGAGGACTCCGTACTTGACGTCGCAAACTGGAGCGAGTTGATCGCGGCCGAGTCGTGGCCGCGCGTTGAGTACAGCGGCGTGATCACCCCGCGCAGGTCGTAGATCAGGATCTCGCCCGTCGTGGTGCCCACTGCGAGCGTCTTCCCGTCCGCACAGAGCGCGAGCGCCGAGATCGGCTGGTCGAAGTCGATCGACCGGAGCTCTCTAATGTTATGAATGGGTTGCGTGAGTGGTCAGGCGAGCAGAGCTAGGGGTTGAGAGAGACGCTAACAGTGTGGCCGACGTACTTTCCCTGGACCGTGTCGAAGAAGATGACGCGACCGTCGAGCCCACCGGTCGCCAGCAGCACTTTGCTCACGGGCGAGATCGCCAGCGCCGTCGCGGCCGCGTCGTGGTGCCGCACGAACTCGGACGTGAGCTGCCCCGTGGTCAGGTCCCAGACGCGCACCGAGCCGTCGCCGTACGTGGAGCCGAGCGAGTGGCGCGCGTACGGGTGTGGGGAGGACTGGATCGCTGTCACCTTGTAGACCTAGACATTGGAGCATGAGTATATAGGCATGACGGTACTATAGGACTCGTGGTGCTCTGGTTGCGAGCCACGTACTCCGTGTTTCGGGTCGACGGCGAGGAACCCAGCGGTGTCGGACGTGCGCACATCGCAGACCGAGATGACGCCGCTGCAGTTCATGAAGTGAGTCACAAAGCTCATTCAGCCCCCGTTTGCTAGAGCCAGCAGGGAGTGAGAAGATACATCTACGTGCCTCTCGCTGCCGGCGACGACGTGCTCGTCCTTGTATCCGCTGAAGGACACGGACGTGACTGCGCTCGCGCTGATGTTGTACGTCTGCGTGACTTCCTGTGTCTTGAGATCCCAGACCTACGATGGACATTGCCTTTAGAGATGAGCCACTGTCTTGGTCACGCCTCGAAGCCAGAGAGAAGGCGTACCCGAACGCAGCCGTCGTGGCCGCCAGATGCGAGGAACCGCGAGCCGCTGCTAAAGAACACCGAGTTGATGCGCTGCAGCAACAATACGAGGACAACGGTGAGCGAATCCGCATGAAGAATGGCTCACAAGCACGAGACGTGGCACGTACTCGCTCGCTCATGGATTTTGCCGGCGCGAAGAACCGCGAGAGCAGCTCCCCCGACGACGCCACGTCGAGACAGATCCCGCCATCGACGCTGCAGCTCGCCAGGATCTTGCCTATTGCATGCAATAGACCACCGAGGTGTCAGTCCAATACGGCTCAATGGGACAGCTGTAACTGAAGACGAAGGGGTTCACAACGCACCGTTGTGGTTGAAGCGCGCGCACGTGACCTCCGAGTTGAGCGAGCCCATCGTGCGGTGCAGCACGATCTCCTCGGAGCTCAGCTCGAAGGTCTTCACGAGCTCCCCGGCGCTGCAGCAGAGGAACACCATCGCGTGCTTCGTTCCAGTGGCGGGCGACAACTCGGGCGCTGAGCTGCTCGGTGCGGGAGTGGCTCACTCGAACCACGTCGTTTCGCGTCCCCAGCGGCTGGGTGATGGCATTATAACGGACATAATAATAGTATTATAGCAGGATGCTGCTTACGGTACCTGGCGACAAGTGCTGATGATCGTGCACAAGCCAAACAAACTCGAAATCAAATGGCTCTGCGCATGCTCCAGCAGCGCGTCCGCCGCACGGCGCTGCGCTCGTCCGTCGCCGCCAGCGCCTTCTCCAGTGCGTCTCTCTCTCTCTCTTTCTCTCTCTCTCTCTCTCTCGTAGACGAGTGTATACCAGCAGCTGTCGGTGTGCTCGTGTGTGTACCTAAACGCTGCCTCTGTTACCGCCGTTTGCTTGTGTTGGTTCGTCAGCTGGCGCGCGCGTGTTCCCGAGCCTCACGACCTACGGCAGCGACTCGGCCTTCCAGGTGGGTGCGCCCGACGGCTATGCAAATGCGTAGAAACCGTGCTCTGCTAACAGTAGGGTGCTTGCTTTCTTGTGTCTTGTGGGACTGCGCAGGTGTCGCCGAGCCCACCGCAGTACGCGAATGCGCCTAACGGCACGTACCTGAAGACCAAGCGCGCGGTACGAAACGAACACACACATACACACTGTCTCGGATGGGTAACACCTTGCTCGTATGGCCCCGTTTTCTGATAGCGCGTGCTCTCTGTATGGTATTTACTGCAGGGCTCGATCATGCTCTCGTGGGCCAAGGCGAACAACAGCGGCTACAACTACCAGAACAAGGCGGTACGCACCGCATTGGCACCCCCATGGCTCAATCACTGATACAAACTGACTGTAACTCTATCCAGTTCTTCGCGCTGAGTCCGGCGGAGATCGGCCTCCTGCTCGAGCTGCTCGACGCGCGCGTGGGCGAGATCTCGCTCACGCACTCGCCCAACATGAACGCCGCGGCGGAGGACGACAAGGGCACGAAGCGCGTGCTCAGCGTCTCGCGCACCACGGGCGCCGACGGACTCCCCGGAGTGATTTTCAAGTTCGCGGGCGAGTTCCAGGCCGCCGCCGCGCTGAGCGCCGGCGAGGCGCGCACGCTGCGGGTACGTACACGCCGTGCTGGTTGCTTCAATAGCCCTGCTCATTGGCGGTTGACTGACGCACCTTGACTGTACGAATGTGTGTGTAGGAGCTGCTGATCTACTCGCTGCCGCGCCTCTTTGGCTTCCATTCGGTGCTCGAAGGCCCGCTGAACGTCGAGGGCGGCGCGCCAGCCGGCACCACGTACAGCGGTGGCAATGGAGGCAACCGAGGCGGCTACTCCAACTACAGCAACAACAACAACAGCAGCAACAGTGGCAGTCGCGGTAACACCGGCGGCGGGGCCAAGCCCGCGGCCGAGTGGCCATTCTAATTGGTATCAGCAGGAGTTGTGAAGCTCTCCATCTAGTCTTTGACCTCGACGCCTGTAGCTCTACAGCTATTGATCCAAGCCGCGAATCCCAACCAGTCTAAAGCCCATATTCGTGCCGAGCACAAAGACATCCTCTCTTCTCTCGTGGTGGTTAAAAAGCCTGGCTTTGGTTCTCAATTCCCCATCTTCCTCGTTTTTACTGGCGCTGCTCCTGGGTCTCATGGTCCGTCTAAAAGGTGATCTGTGCGCCGTAGCCAAACTTAAAGTCGTCCTTCGCCGGGAACGCTTCTGCGGAGAGAGTCAACATGAAGTTTGGCAGCACGCGCGTCTCGACGCTCGTGGCTACTCGTCCGGTCTGGTCGACGCTCGACACGACGTGCGTCTGGTTCAGGTCCACCTCGACGCCGACCGTGGTCTGCGACTCGCCCGACGCGTGGTTGTACACCATCTCCGTGCCGTAGCGCATGCGGTTGCCCACCTTGCGCAGGTACTGCAGCTGGAGCGTGCCCATGGCGCCGAGCGTGGCCGTGCCGGCCCACACGGGCGACGAGTACTTGGCGCAGTACGCCGCGATGACCTTGCGGTGCTTGCCGTGGTAGTACCCCTCGCCGCCCAGTGCGATGTGCTGCGTGATGCTCTGGAAGTACGACACGCCCAGCAGCGGGCCGTTCGAGATCTTCATGTTCCACGTAAAGTCCTCGCCCGCGTAGTCAAAGTCCGCGAGCACCTGGCTCGAGTGCTCCTCGGCCTTGAGCTGCGACTTGACGCGCATCTTCCAGTTACCCGACAGGCGCTGGTTCCATCGCGCGTCCAGGTAGCCGTCCGGAGAGAGCTTGCTCATGAGGAACGTCGACGGGTCCATGGCGTCGCCCGCCACGACGTTCGCGCCGAACTGGTAGAGACCGCCCGGGATCATCGGCGTGCCGAGCAGGAACGTGTGCGACGTCGAGAACTTCTGGCCCAGGATGCGCGTGAAGTCGAAGCGGAAGCCGTCGAAGGCGTCCGGGGACACGGGCCCCTTGAGCTCGTTCGTCGCGTTCTCGTAGAGACCCGGGTTCGGCAGGCGGCGGCGCTCGCGCTCGATCTCCGCGACCTGGTCCATGTACGAGAGCGTCTCGCTCGAGAGCTCAAACTCATCCTACACAGCAGCGAGTAGACAAACCACAGTCGCAGTGTTAGCAACGTCGCTTGCCATTCATACGCACAGCGCACGTGTGCGCTTCTCTGTCACTCTCGTCCCGCAAAGGCGGAAGAAGAAGAAGAGCAACAACAACAACAACTGCCGAGCAGCAGCAGCGTGACGACGCGGCATAGAAAGGTGCTAGTGCACGTACAGGCACGGCGGCGCTGGTGGCGAGCACCGGGAAGCGCTTGGCGCCGGACGAGCTGGAGGAGGCGGCGCCCATGACTGCTGCGAATAATTGCTGCTTTTCCTGTTTGCTGAGCTCCTCGCCTGTGGGCCACCAAGCGAGAGGGAGTCACAGTCGCGAGCAGAAGGGGTTCGTGCAGCATGTCGCGCGAGTAGCGACCGCGGCATCTGCACCAAGTTACAGAGTGCTACTGTTGTGGGAGGGTTCACAGAGGCTGTTGGAGCTGCGCTCGCCGGTGGCTCGCCCAAACGAAGAAAAACAATGTTTTCGAAAGGGTACGGAAAGCGACAACAGCCGCTCGAAATGCTGGCTCTGGTGTGGACACAGAAAGGTACCAGCGAAGTGGCACCTATCACTCTCAACTGGTACAACCGCTTCACTGTTTGTGCATCAGCCTCTCCGAAGGGAGCCATCCCGAAAACACAGATGTCCAACTCGACCACAGTCAGTATCGAGAGGATCGGGAAAATCGGGAAAATAGTTTTGGTCTGCAATTGTTTTGTATCGGAAAAGAGATCGACTTCCCGATTCCTGTGTAACTTGGTACCATTTTAGACAGGAATCGGAAGTCCATCTCGCTTCCGATACAAAACAATAGCAGACCAAAACTATTTTCCCGATCCTCTCGATACTGACCGTGGTCGAGGTGGACATCACTGTTTTCGGGATGTCTCCCTTCGGAGAGGGACCGACGAGAATGGCAATTTTCCCGATCCTCTCGAGAGTGACATAAGGAGGTTTTGCGAAGTGGAAGGAAAAAGTTAAAAAAAAATAGGATTCCGTGAACTTCAAAAGTGGCAGCATGGAGAAGTGCCGCAGCTGACGCTTCCGCCGCCGCGCCTTGCGCTCTCCTGCCCGCTGCCCGCCGGCTTCGTCGTGTGCAAGACGCGCATACAAGGAAGAGCGAAGGCTGGTGTGCTTCGGCGAACCTGTCATCCTGCGATATAGCGGTCTCCAGCTCTCTCGGAGACCTTGGCTCTCGAAAAAGCGCGAGCCGGACTCGAAAAAGACTCATCTCCAGGAGGGAACACCTCGTCTTGCTTACCAGCAGCCACGCCAGCACTGCCAGCAACAAACCTCAGTCCAGGACCAGCAAGCTAAACCCAAGCCCAAGAAGAAGAGTTCTGCTCGTACCAGACCAGCCCAGGCTGGTACCAACAACAGCAGTAGAAACACGATCGTGGTCCCCGGCGAAGCGCGCAACTACTGTCTGCAGCTCGCTTTCGCGTGGCGGCGGCAGTCCCACGTGATGTGTGCGATTGACTCGCGCTCGTTTCTGCATTCGGCTTGGACCGGGCATGCCGGCTCCCTCTGAGGAAGAGGTTGAGCTGTCGTGGAAGAGACCGACACTCGTGGAGTCGTGTGCGACCGAAGCTTGATTGAGTCCGCTTGGCCCGGCTGAACTCTGAAGTAAGTGGCTCGGGAGTGAGGTGAGCTCTCGCAGCGAACTCGGATGGAAATTGAGAAGTCTCTCGCGACAGTCCAATCGAACGAGATCCTCCAGAGCTCGAGCGATCCCGTGAGGGCCCATGCCGCTCGCTCCCATTCATCGGCTGTCTTCTGGTTGCGATTGTAAACTCGCTCTTTCAGCGTGTGCTGACGCAGGCAGCTCGCAGGTTGTTTCACACTCACGAAGATGTCCGTTCCAGACGGACAGCTCTGATGCGAAAAGCTGAGTCAGCAGACCAAGTGCTGCGGCGTACGCTGGTGGTGGCAGGGTCTGCGGTGTTGTGTGAAGGAGCACAGGGGGTTTGCTTTCGACGCGCGGTGCTTCCTGCCTCGACCCCCTCCTCGATTTCCTTGCCAGAGGACCAACCTCTCGTGATTTTTGCACGACACGGCTACAGTATCGGATTAGATGAGCAAACTATCGAGTAATGCCGACGGAAAAGCGGCGTTATTGCGCTCAAAGCATGCGCTCCAGCGACGAGATGCGGCGCGTCCTGCGCGGCTTGCTGTCCCCGCCGCCTGTGAAGGACGCCTCTGAGCGGCCTGGCGCCAACAGCTCCCAATGCATGCTCTACTTCACGAGCGACTGGGTCGCGCCGGCTGATGCCCGTTTGCAACCAGCGCTCCACGACGCAGCTGCGCGGATGCCAGTGGCTGTGCTTCGCCAGAGCCTGCTCGACGGCGCCGGCAGCTCTAACGCAGCGCTGAATGTCGTAGAGAGGGCGGTGCCAGCAGCGTACGTGCTCCCTTATGAGTGTCCGCGTATGCCCGAGTGTTTGTGAGTCTATGGCGTCGCGCAACTCACCTTTGCTGTGTTTGTGTTCGCGTTGCGTTACGCGAGCAGCACTTTCCGCGACCTGTGCAAGCACTTCCGCATCACAGCGTTACCAGCGAGTGTTGTCGTTGATACCACCACCGGCAGCATCGACGTGGCCACCAGTGGTACGAGTCTCGCTACACTCTGACTGAGGCTGCACCATCACGCGTTGAGTTCACTTTTCAGCGCACGGCTAACGCTATTATATCTTTTCCTCATGCGCCACCAGCAGATCCACTGCTCCAAGTAGAAAGTCCGCTGCGTTCCTCCAGCCAGGCCTCCGAGCAGAGCCCCATACTATCGGAAGCACATCTCACTGAAATGCGCGACGAAGCGAGTTCCGCCTTTGAAGCTGGCGAGTTCCTGAGCGCCGCGAGGCGCTTCGTGGACGTGCTGCTCGAGAAACCGGACTGCGCCAAGGCGAATTTCAACCTCGCAGTCATTCTGCAAACCATGGGTGCGCACGGTGTTTCTTCTGCTTGGTGATGCTTGCATAACTGACTCCAAGTGTGATGGCCACATCTCGTTGTCCCCCACAGGCGAGACGTACTTTGCCGTGCACTTCATGCTGCAAGTGGTCGCCGCTGACGACAACGACTCGGTCGCACACACTGTCCTCAGGTACGACTGACCTTCACTCGAGCGAAGAGTGTCCACCTCGTGAGGACACCATTTCCATCTAATCCAAGTACGGTAGACAAAGAAAACACAACTCACTCTTTCTGTCTGAGTGTCTGTAGATCAGTGTACTACCAAGAGGAGCCACAGGCCGTCATCTCCGGCTACGAAGCCATCATCGCGCGCTTTCCGCACCATGTGCGCGCTGTCCACTCGCTCGCGACGCTGCGTGGAGAGGCCACGAAGGCAGCTCCCGCGTACGTGAAGGAGGTCTTTGACGAGCTCGCCGAGTCCTTCGAGGAGAAGCTCGTGACGCACTTGGAGTACCGCGTGCCGTGGCTGCTCGTGGACGCGCTCAAGAGGGTGGAGCCGCGCGTGTTTTCTCTCGTCGGAGGTGATGATGGTGATGTTTCGCCGCCGCAGTGGCGAGTTGCGGACGTGGGATGTGGCACGGGCCTCTGTGGCCGCCTGCTGCGCCCGTTTGTCGCCCACGTCGTCGGGGTACGTACTCTACTGGGGAGTATGCTGGTCTGAGTCGTTCGTACAGAAGTGATCACTGATGAGCTGTTTGTTATGGCTGTGTCTTTGTTAGGTGGACATCTCGCCACTGATGATCGAGAAGACGCGAGACGCGGGGTCGTACGACGAACTGCAAAGTACGTACCAACTACTTCCTGGGAATCCGATGTGGTTGTTCCGATCCATACGGTAGCTGTATGAACCTGAGCTATTGATCCCTATGTTGTGTCCCTCACAGCCGACGACATTGGTCCGTTCTTGAGCAAGCGCGCGGAGGCGTCTCTGGACCTCGTGATCTCGGCCGACGTCTGGATCTACGTGGGCGCTCTGGAAGAGATCTTCGCGCTCTGCTCCCACAAGCTCAAGCTCCGCGGCTGGCTCGCGTTCTCCACCGAGCTGCTGTCGGAGGACGGAGCCGGCGATGACAATGTTGGTGGCTTCAAGCTCGCGGCCTCGGGCCGCTTCCAGCACTCGGAGACGTACATCAAGGCGCTCGCAGAAGCCAACGGCTTTGAGATCCAGGTGCAGGAGCCCATCGACGTGCGCAAGGAGAGCGGCGAGGGCGTTCCAGGACGCATCTACCTGCTGCAGAAATCCGTCTAACGCCAGAGAATACTCATCAATCGAAAGAATACCATGCGATGTCGCAGTTCTTTTCATCGTTGCGTTCTTATAATATTAGGACAGACTTCTTACAATGCTCTTTCTTCTTCTTCGACGTGACACTAAAACTAACCATTACGAGGCCCCTCACTCTCACCGGTGGGCCGCGAGGATCTGCGCCATCTGCGCGGCGGCCGCGGGCGAAATGTGGTTCGCTTGGCCGGGCACGGCCTTGCTGGGCGCCACGCCCATGAGCTTCATGAGCGCCTCGCGGTAGTTCCACGAGAGCACGACCTGCTGGATCTTGTCGCCCTTGAACGAAAAAAAGGACGTCCCGCTAATGCAGACCTTCTCGTGGCGCGGCTCGACGCCGAAGAACGGGAAGATCTGCGTGCCGCTGAAGACCCACGTGGCCTTGATCTTCTCGCCGTGCGCGTCCTCGCGCTGGATCTCGTACTCCTCCATGATGCCGTCCGGGAACGCGTCCAGCAGCGTGTTCCAGTGGTTCATGATCGCCTGCACGCCGCGCAGGCCGTCCGTGTAGTCCGGGCTGATGAGCGTCACGTCGTCGTCGTACACGCTGTCGGCGATCTCCTCCATGTCTTCGATGCCGCCCGTGTTCCACGCCTCGAGGATCTCGTGCAAAATATCGTAGCGTCTCCGGTACAGGCGCTCGGCCTGCTCGTCGAGCTTCGCTGGCTGTTGGGTGCTCTTGAGCTTCTTCTCCGGGGAAGACGGCACAATGGGCTCTTCCTTAATGTGCTGCTGTGGTTGGTGTTGTAGGGTCATATCGGTGCTCTTGCGCTTGCGTTGCGTGCGTTTTGCTGTCGATGTCGTAACAGAAGTGCCACTGCTGTTCCCATTGACGCTCGAGCTGCCGCTGTAGCTGCTCAAGTCGACGATGCTCTCGCACTTGAATGTGTGCTCCGAGAGCACGCCGCCCTGCTCCTGCTCGTACACAAACACCTCGGCGTCCGCGAGCGCGAGCAGCTCCTCGTCTTCGTCGTGCAGCTGGAACGGCTGCTGCTGCTGCTGCTGGTGGCTCAGCTGGTACTGCTGCTGGTGTGGGTGGTGTAGTGCGTTGTAGCCAGGCGCGTCGTACGGGGCCGCGTGCGTGTGCTGCTGCACATTCGCGTTCGCCGTGGCCGAGAGCGCAAAGGGCTCGGCGAAGTCGTCGGCGGCCGTGAGCAAAAAGTTATCAAAGCCCAGGTCCATCTCGAACGGCCCGGGGCTCCCGATCGTGTCGAGCGAGTCCTCCCAGTCGCGCCAGTCCACCGGGTTCATGTTGCTGTTCATGGTGCTGAGCTCAATCTCCATTCCGCTGGCTGCCTGGGTTCGATGGTGCTCTGTGGTATGCGGCTGCGTCGGAAGCTCTTGGGCCGTGGCGAGCAAGTTCAGAAATGAGCCCTTTCCAGCGAGCGCGAGCGGTTTTGCTGGCGTTTGGGCTTGCGCGTCAGCAGGTGAAAGATGTCCTTTTGCCGAGAATAGCAGACGTAAATCCATATACTCGTGCAGTGGTCGTCGTCGATTCTACTATTGCGGAAATGGACGCTGTCACCCCACAAATGACGTCGTTGCGTCAACAGCTGAGGTTGAAGTGGTTCTTTTTCTTCGCGCCGAAAGTGAAGCGAGAGGGGGACGAGCGTTGACGGAGCACGGACCTCTGCTATCGAGTATCTGCGCGCGTCAGCTGATACATTGTGGACTCTCCGCTCAAAGTTGCGCCTGTTACTCTCTTCGATCTACTTCATAAAGGCTATCTGTGTCGCAGCAGGGGTGTAAATACTGCCTCGCTGTACTGCTGCGTGCTCGGGATCAGAGCTGCCGACGCATCATCATTTGACAAGCAGCAGGCCCATTTTCCGCCGCCACCAAGCACAGCAAGCTGCTGCCCATTCTGGGCTTCTGCTGTTCTCGTCTTGGCGTCGGAGCATTCGCGCACAGGAGAGCGAGCTCTCTGTTCTGTGCTTCTGCTTGGCTCTTCATCAAAAGAGCAAATGCGGAAGAGAAAAGCACGCACACACACACACACACGTCGGCTTTGGATTCCGATGGGCTGGATGTTTCGTGGTGTCTGGTAACGCTGAGCGGAGCACTTTCCGAGCAAAAGCAAAGCGGACCACGTTGCAGGCTCAAGATGCTCGACTCGACTGCTTTCCACGAGCGAGTGGCCGCCGCGGCGAGCATGCAGCGCGCGATGCTGAACAAAGAGGAGAGCGCGCGCTCGAGTCGCGCGTTGCAGTTTGCGAAGTCTCGAGGATGCTTTTCTGTCCAGCCCGGTTTCCACTTTGACAGTCCGCTGTCACGCGGCGACCAGACGACAGCGACTCTCGTCACTTGAGCTGATTCGCTGCTTTATACGGAAACCAAACTCTTTACAGTACATTATCATCCGAACGCAGGAGAAGTGGCATCCACTTACTGATATGAACATCAAAGTGGTCCAGTTGTGATTGCCTCGTCGCTGCGCCTCGAGTGGGATCCTCCCAACTTCAAGGAGATCCAGTCAATCGAGAAAGGATTCGACGACCAAAGCTGATGGTCCGAGATTTTTCCCCGAGCACTCCACTCACTCGGAGCCGGAGCGGCCGACACCTGCATGTTGCGCACTCGCTGGCCTCGGGGCCTTTCCAGGTCCTCGCGGCCTCATAGACAGCAAAAGCAAGTTTGAAAGCTGACGCTCGCAATGACGCCCCGAGCTCATTGTGCAAGAGTGGCTGCGTCGAGACTTGCGGCGCCACGTCATTCGAGGCAGTATGGGAATGTCGACAGCGAGCTGCTTCAGCCATCATCTGCTTGCTTGTCGCTTTCGTCACTCACCGCGGGGCTGGAGTGGTGCGACTCCTTGCAAGCATCCACATGTCGTTCAAAAGCATGTCATGTATTTTGTATGGAGTTTCGAATATGCAAAAATGAATAACGCACATGGCTACCTCTCCATCCGAGCCTGCTACTCACTACGCGTCGGCCCAGCCCTCGGCGTTGTGCAGACGCACGTCGGCGTCCATGTTGGGCGAGTTCTGGATCGCGTAGAGCAGCTTGGCGCGCAGGATCTCCTTGGACGAGTACGTCGGCAGGCGCAGCGCGAAGAAGCACGTCTGCGCGTGCGGCAGGTACGAGTCCGGGTTCACGCGCGCGCCAGGGTCGTGCGCCGACTGGAGCTTGAAGTTCATGGGGAAGTCCTTGGCTGAGTTCGGCATGCGGCTGCGCGCCCAGACGAAGCGCAGGAATGATGTGCGGTCCTCGCTCGACATCTCCTTGAGCACCTCCCAGAAGTGCGCTACGTGTGGCATCGACTCCTCGCAGCCCTCGCTGTACTCGGTGCACTGGCGCAGCAGGTCCACGTCCACCTCGCCGCGCCCGCAGATCAGCACTTCGAGCTCTCGCGGTGTGAACAGCGGCGCGACCTCCATGGGCAGCACCGACGCCAGTCCTTCTCGCAGCGCTGCCAGCTGCTGGTTGCTCTCAGTCAGTCGCTTCTTCTCCACCAGCTTCACGTACGTCGCCCGGTTCGCCAGCGTCACAGGCATGTTCTCGCCGTTCGGACACAGAGGCACTTCCGTGCCGTCGCTCAGCGGCGTCGAGAAGCTCAGGTGCTCCAAAATGTCCTCACAGTTGCTCTCGGTGCACTCCTCCACGAGCACGAGGTTGTTCGTCGTCACCACGTCCACGCTTTCCAAGTGCGCGCGGTTCACGTCCAGACCGGAGAGAGGACGCCACACGAGCGCTGGCAAATCGAGCCCCATCTGCAAACCATGGCGAACAGCAGTGCCGATCACCTTGCCCAAGAAGCGGTGCAGGTCCAGCGCCATCGGTCCGTTCGACGTCACCGACGTGCCGCACGATGGGTTCAGCAAGAACTTGTCCTGGTTGCTCCCCGTACCACTGCGTCGGTTCGGGCACGGCACGAGCAGCGGCAGCAAACCCTGTTCGCCCTTCGACAGCTCCACGTTGTCCATCTGCAGCTCGTCCACGATCTGCTCGAAAACCGCACGGTACGGACCGCCGTAGTCGTTCACGCCCTCGCCCAAGAACTTGACCTTGAATGCGCGACGCTGACCGCCGTGGCCCTTGCCGCAGTACGCTCGGCGGAAGAAGCTGTCGTTCCACGTGCGCATCTCCCGATACAGTTGACCAAACACCGATCGCCGCAAGCGGTCGCCAGGCTGAGCGAGCAAGCTCAGCTTCGACGCCTGCGCCTGAATGCGGTTGATGCGGATCACGCGAATCTCTCGCGGGTCTTCGTACTCGTCCGACGGCAGCGGAGTGCTGGTCGTGGTCGCGCGCAGCACGTCGTCCCAGAACGCGCGCTTCGTGCTCGTGAACACGAGACGCCGCAGCGACCGAAGCTTGTGGCTCGTCGAGAGGTTCTTGGACGACGGAGTGGACGTCGATGGAGACCCGTCTGCCCCAACCTCGATCGCACTGGAAACGCTGTTATCAGGCGACTCGATACTGATCATCGGTAGCACGCGCAGGATCTTGCTGTTCAGCACCCGCAGCACGCTGCAACGCGCTCGCAGCTCTGGCCCGGAGATCGACTTCAGCGCAGGCGTCGAAAAGTACTCGTCCAGGATGAATGACTTGGACCCCGAAGCCATCTCATCTGGCGTCAGCACGTCCGTGATCTTCAGGTTCGTGACGTCGCTACCGATCGTCGCGCAGAAAATGTTCAAACGCTCGACGAGCTGCATGTCCGAAGCGGTCGAGTGCGAGCGAGTCGCAAGCTCAACGAATGCGGAGAAATCGTCCAGCGCTCTTCGTTCTTGGTCCGATTGTGGGGCGAACGGCGTCGCTTCTGGCGAGGTCTCGCTCTCAGACACGTCCATTGCGTTGTTTTCGATGAGAGTCATGTCCTTGCCATTCCGCTTGATCAAAAGAAGCTCGACTAGCTCAGATGGCGCCAGATACCACGCCCAGGCACGTCCTTCGTCAGCACCTTCGTTGCCCTGGGTCTCGGTTCGGTACCACAACACATCTCGATACACGCCAAGGATCACAGCCTCCTCCGGTTGGTTCAGTTCGCGGCCGCACTTCGAGCACATTCGGACACGATCGCCAGCGAGGAATGGGGCGTCGAGTCCAGCAGCCTTACTCACGCGAATGCAAGAAGCCGGGGACGTATCGAAGTCGACGAGAACGCCTCGTGGTCGCACAGGGTACCGCTGCCAGCGGTTCTCGTTCCACCTCTTCCAGTCTTCCCAGCTTTCTCGCAAGAGAGTATCTGGAAGGCTCACGTGACTTCTGCCGTGACTTGATGCGTCGCCAGTTTGACCTGCAGACAAGATCTCGGGTG